>JBBPBX010009660.1:20009-59604 GCA_038048925.1 Garcialebias charrua | reverse complement strand
ATCCCGCATCCGCCCACCATGTGTCGTTGTGTCCCTGGGCAAGACACTTAACCCCGAGTTGCTCCCGGTAGGTCTGGATGGCGCCTTGCAAGGCAGGCTACCACTACCGGTGTATGAATGTGTGTATGAATGAGTGGATGGCTGGTATTGTAAAGCGCTTTGGGGCTCCTCACAGGGGGCTGGAAAGCGCTATATAAATAAGCTCCATTTACCATTTACCATGTCCAGAGTGTCCCCTGCCTCGTTCACAGTGACTGCTGGACCTGAAAAGTAGAAAAGAAGCAGGTGAAGAAAATGAACAAACAGAAAATCCCTTTTATATTACAAAGTATTACAAGTAATTTTATGCAGTAGTTTGACATCAATTTAGACATTTTAGGTGCTTCTGAGTAACTTTAGCATAAAAAATATATCAGTTACGCCCATCATTCTGTTGGATTTAACTGAAAATGTAAAATTTCACTTGAAGCCTATTGTTCCAAGTAATTCTTACTTTAAACACTTAATCAAAGTTCAGCGAAGCATAACTAGGTTATTATATTTCATATATAATTACTTTAAGTGCATTTTCTAACATTACAACACTTCGTTGGAAATTATTTCCTCACACTAATGGCAAACAACCTCACTCTCAAAAAGATGTTCTTTAAACCCTAAAACCCTCCAGCTGCCATATCTCCTTATTATATGTTCTTGTGAGTACATTTTGTGTGTGCTGCTGGTTTATCTCATAGGCTATTATTCTCTTTAGCTGATTCTTAATTACCTTGATATGGTGCTGTGTAACGCCAACACAAGACTTTAAAAATAACAACAACAACAAATTTTGTGGTGTGAGAGGATCACTTGACCCACTTTATATTGCCTCAACTTATCAGACTCTGTGCCAGAAGGCTGCTAGGATCCACAGGGAAATCTTTTTAATGCTCTTTTAAGTTTTATTCAGTCTCCTGTAATAGACTTGGGCTTGAGCTCTACAGCAGATATGAGGTGAGTTTGAGGGCAAACACTGTAGCCATCCATCCCTCCATTATGCCACGCTGTAGAGCTTTGAACAGCTATAGTGCTCCATGATTAGTTCAGAAAATATTTTTTACTCAAAGCCCTTATCAGAAGAGGTTTGTAGTGAATCGGCTCTGCTTTGTAAAATAAAACCCCAGATATGAACTCTAATGTATTAAATTACGCCCATGAATATTTTTGTAGAAACTGTTTCTTTATGCAAAACAGAAGAACTAAAATGTGATTGTAATCACACACAAGAGAAATACAATCCTTGAAGAAAAAGATCTGTTGTGAGTAATCAATATCTTACCTGTAGTAGGAGTGTCTCAGAGGATTCATCTTGTGCTGAGAAGTGACGGAGTTAGAGTCGTTTAATTACATTTTGGATGAGCTCGTGTGATGATGCAAGACCTGGGAATGCTTTAAGGGTGTATTCACACCAGCCTTGTTTAGTCTACTTTAATCAAACTCTTGTCCGTTTGCCTAGAAAGTCCGGTTTGTTTTGGGGAGGTCGTGTGAATACACAGTCAAACTCTGATGTGGACCCAAAAAAGCGAACTCTGGTCTGCCTAAATACCTAGGTCACAGTTCGGTTAAAGTGAACTCCGTTGCGGTTCAAATGCATTAGTGAATGCAAGCGGACCGGAGACCACTCCAAAAGCAGGAAGTGGACTACAATGCAGGACATTCTGTGTAAATACAACCAAAACAAACGCACATTTCTCTTGCCAAATACGAAGCGGTCTCAGCTAGACTTGTGTGAGAAACAACATTTTCCATGGTCTTCTTCCTCATCTTCCGCTCATGTTGAGTCCGTTGTTTTGTTTGGCACATGAGTCAGAGGGTCTTTATTGTCATTTGCACCGCATGTGGTACATGTGATGAAAACGAGATTATGTACACAGGGTCCCAGTTACATCCAACAACAAATGCAAGAGAAAAACAGTAATAACATCCAGGATTAAAGGTGGAGTCTGCAGTTTCTGTAGAACATCAGCACTTAGAAAAAATTTCAACAAGCAAAGCATTCTGATCCCTCCCCCTCAGAGCCATATATGGCACTGCCCCCTTGTGGTCTGTTAAAATTCAAATTCAAGCTCTGTTTTTATTGGCTGATTCGAATTCAAGCTCGGTTTTTATTGGCTGGTTACAAACTTTGTTTTTATTGGCTGGAAAATGGCGGGTCACTTTTTCTTTTTAGAAATGCTTATTTACCACCTGGAGAAGCAAGGGGACAATATTTTTTTTAGTTTTTTTCAGAGATTACCTCTCTAACATCAATCTAGTGACAGAGTGAAGAAATATGTTAAAAATATATTGTTAGAAAAGTTACATATAGTAGCTTTAACTAAGAAAAACATCAAATAGTAATACACTAAGCCCTAATGTAGTAGAAAAACATCATTATAAACAGCAGCACATGAGCCACAGACAAAGCAGAAATCCTAAAACCACAAAAATTTGACGCCATTCCGTTTTAATTTTTATTTCCAGAAGAAGACATCTGTCCTCCCTGCCTCCCTGGATCCCTTCCAATTTGCATATCGGCCTAATCGCTCAACCGACGATGCCATCTCCTCTGCCCTCCACACAGCTCTCACACATCTGGACACGAAAGACTCCTATGTCAGAATGCTGTTCATCGACTTCAGCTCGGCATTCAACACCATCATCCCCCAACAGCTCATCTTTAAACTGGACAGTCTGGGGCTGAACACCTCAATGTGTAACTGGCTGCTAGAGTCAGAGTCAGAGTCAGAGTCAGAGAGAATTTATTGTCATTTGCACCGCATGTAGTACATGTGTTGAAAACGAGATTATGTACACAGGGTCCCAGACTTCCTGACCGGGAGACCACAGGCAGTACGGGTCGGGAATAACACATCCAGCACCATCACATTGAATACAGGAGCCCCACAAGGATGTGTGCTGAGCCCCCTTCTATTCACCCTGCTAACACACGACTGCACACCATCATACAGCTCCAACCACTTCATCAAGTTTGCGGACGACACAACAGTGGTGGGTCTCATCAGCAACAACGATGAGACGGACTACAGGAACGAGGTGAGCCGCCTGGCCTTGTGGTGCGGACACAACAATCTCACTCTCAACGTGGAGAAGACAAAGGAGATTGTTGTGGACTTCAGGAAGAGGGATGCCCAACATGCCCCTCTGACCATCAACAGCACCACAGTGGAGAGAGTGGACAGCACCAAGTTCCTGGGAGTGCACGTCTCAGAGGACCTGTCCTGGAGCAGGAACACTGCATCACTGGCCAAGAAGGCTCACCAGCGCCTCTACTTTCTCCGCAAGCTGAAAAGGGCTGGAGCTTCAACCCCCATCATGTGCACCTTCTACAGGGGTGCCATAGAAAGTGTCCTGACCAGCTGCATCACGGTGTGGTTTGGTGCATGTACTGCATCCTGCCGCAAGAGCCTCCAGCGCATCGTGAGAGCAGCTGAGAAGATTGTCGGCACCTCCTTCCCCTCACTGCAGGACTTACACAGCAACCGCCTCACTCGGAAAGCCCTCTGCATGGCAGGTGATCCCACACACCCACTACACAGCTGCTTCAGCCTGTTGCCTTCAGGGAGGAGACTGAGGAGTCTCCAGGCTCGAACCAGCAGACTAAATGACAGCTCTGTTCATCAGGCAGTCAGGATGCTAAACTCTCTGCCTGCTCTGCCCTCCCTCCCACTTGTACTGCCTTAATCACAAAAAACTTTCACACACCACCACACAACACAAAGATTTTAACACTGGACTCTGTGTCATCAAAACGGGTTATTCACTCAACTCACGGTCATGTGCTCATTCAGTTTGCACTACTTCTTATATTTGCACTAATGTTTGTATTACATTACTGCCTATAGTCATACTACTGTTTACATTCACTGTTTACATTTATTACTACTGTTTTCATTCAATACTACTGTTTACATTTATTACTACTGTTTACATTTACACTACTTTTTATATCTACACTACTGCTGATATATATATATATATAATTTTTTTACTAGCCTTATTGCATATGCCACTTTACCTCTATACCAATATCAACTACCTCATACATATACTGTGTACATAAACTTCATATGCTGCTTTGTCACTCTATTACAAATGTCAATGCCAGAACTTTCATTTTATTTTATAGATATACTTTTTACACTTTTATACTACTATGCAAAAAACTCAGGACAGTATTACACTTTTGTTATTTCATTTTATGCTTATGTTTATTAAATGTTTAGTGTTTTAGTGTTGGTGTAACTTTTCATACTTTCATACTACTACTATGCAAAAACTACTATGCAAAAACTCAGGACAGTATTACACTTTTATTATTTCATTTTATGCTTATGTTTATTAAATGTTTTAGTGTTTTAGTGTTTAAATGTTTACTGTTGCACCGAGGGACAGAGAGAAATGCAATTTCAATCCTGTGTATGTCCTGTACATATTGCAGTTTTGACAATAAAGTTGACTTTGACTTTTGACTTTTGAAGAAGAATTGTCTTCTTCAGAGTTCCCTTATCAGTCAGGTTCTCTCAGTGCAACATGTGACTATGGGAATTGCGACCCCGCGCGGTCACCTGAAGTAATACAATCACACCTTTACGGCAGGTGGACGTCAGCGTCACCACAGAGCCCTCTTGGTGTAAAGACGCAAGCGCCCATAATACCTTCTCTTTTTGCCCTTCACCTCGTTTATACCTGAACTTCGTGGGACTTCTCTGTAGTTACATCGCTCTATCTGAGGTGAGCTCGCTCCCTACTCTGAGCGCGCAGAGAAATTTCCTGTGTGTGGCTGGGCCAGGGAAAGCTAGTCCAGCATCTTTTATTTAACCTCGAGGTTTTTTCTTCTCTCTTCGCAGACGGCTTCGCTCGACGGCGCTAACTGCGTCACACCGCTACCCCGCTAACGAGTAGCGGGCTAGCCAGCGAAAGCGACGCAACGAAGGAGACATCTTCGGACAATGTTAGTACAGCTAACAAGCTCAACTTTCTCAGCCATGGCGCCCGAGAAAGGGTAGCGAAAAGTGAAAAACGCTGAGGACCAGCAGGCCAGCGAGCCCCAGTTCCGAAGCCTGCCCCAGCGGCTGCGGCTACTCCCTCTCAGCGACGGGGACCCACGAGGCCTGTCCCGTCTGCCTGGGGATGTTGCACACTAAAACAGCGCTGGAATCCCTCGACTCCTGCCCGCATTGCAGCCAGATGACAGAGTCTGTGAGGAAGCGTCGCATGGACATCGTGGCCAAGGCCATGGGCGGCACCGCGCCAACACGGGACCCGGACCTCACAGAGCCGCTCACTTCTACACCGGAGCTCGAGAAAATTGATCAGGAGGACAGTGTGAATGTGAATGACAGTGTGAATGAATGAAGGTTGAATGTGGGGACAGTATGGACATGGCGGCACCCGTCGGGGACTCGACGGCTGAGTTTGACACACGAGGCCTGATGAATGCAGACGAACTCTCGCTAACGGCTTCGGGGGAGATTTCAGATGAAGAAGCCGACAACGAGGACAAAGGGGAAGATGAAGAATTCCCCCAGAACCCGACGGCAGCTCTGCCAGAGACAGAAGCGTCCATCCCCGCCTAGTTCGACTTGTGTCGAAGAGTGGCGGGTGCGTTGCAGATCGCCTGGCCAGAACCCCCACCTCGCCAACAGGTTACGAGGTTGGCGGGCACCTACTTCTACGCGAAGCAGCAGTCGACCATGAGACACAGGATGCCGATTTTCCCTGATTTTCTCACTGAGCTCACTCGCACCTGGGCCGAACCCAGAGTTCCCATGCTCCTGCCGCTCTCTCAGTTCCTTGACGTCGCCGGAATGGAGGCAGCAGGAATCGCCAATGTCCCGCAGATGGAGGACACGCTAGCTGCTCACTTGGCCCCCAGGACTTTGGGCGCAAAACCAACTCTGCCCAGCAAAGTCTGCCATGCTTCGGCTGCACAGCTCGACAAATGCTACCAGGCTCAGGGCCTCACGGCCCGCGTGTTAAACGCCTCGGCCTTGATGCAGGCGTATCTGGCAGAAAAGCTCCTGGAGCTCCAGGTAACCACAAACAAAAAGTCGACCTCCTGGAGGAAGCCCGCAGGACGACTGATTTTGTGCTCCGCATGTTGGGGACCGCGGCCATAGCTCAGGGGTGATACATGGCTGAAGTGGTCATCGCCAAATGCCACCTGTGGCTCACTCTCACGGACCTGCCGGAGGACCGTTACCCCTTTCTTCACCACCTGATAAAGTCCACGGGACTCTTCGGAAGGGGCTCTGGAATGTATCCAGAGCAAGCTGGAGCAGAGAAGGAAGCAGGCTGAGGCGCTTCGCGAGGGGATGCCGAGAAAGGCTCCCCCCCCCCCAGAGACACCAGCGGGAGCAGATCCGTGCAACCTCGACACTGCACAGCCATACGCCATCCCCCGCAGAAAAGACTAGCTTACGACGGGGAGCAATGGCAGAGACCCGTAGCAGGTCCATCTCAGGCTGGTCAGTCCTGGAGCAGGAACAGGTTTGTTCCTCGCCAAGCGGCTCCGCCGAGGACTTCCTCAGCGAACCGGGACAGGAGACAGAAGTGGGCCTGACGAAGCGGGCCCGCTCCACGGTTTTGCAGGTTCGTCCGCCCATGGGGTACAGGAACCAAGACATTTAATCCCAGATTTTTTTGTAAAAAACTACGAAAAGCTGGTGACGTTTGTGTGTGCTCAAAACAAAATGTTTCTGACATGTGTGTAAATAAGACAAATTTCTGTTCTTCTGAACACAAAAATAAAGTACCAGAAGCACAAACTGCCCTGATTCTTGACAAAAAAACAAAACAGGGACAACAACAACCCATTTTTATGAAAACAGCCACAATAAAGGGAGAAGGCAAGCACCCCTCCTCCCTCGTGCAGCACAGGGTCTCAGGTCAGACAATGAACCGCAGCGGGACATCTGAAGTCTGTCTGGCGCAGACAGACTTCACAGCGTCCACGTGCGGGCAGGTCAGTTCGCTCAGGGTCGAGCGAGGGGGGTCAGATGCTCCCCTGTCCGCATCCACAAGGTGCAGGCAGCCCGCCATAAACATGCCTCTGAGGCTCTCAGCGCATGCGCAGGCCTGGGGGGGCGTATCTACCAAACACATGGGTCATGTCAACAGTGTGTCATGGGCTCCGCCTGCGGTTTCGCAAGCGGCCGCCTCCGTTCACAGGGGTGCTAAGATATAAATCCAGAACGTGCACATGTCTTGAGGGAGGAAATAACAGCAATGTTGCAGAAAGGTTTGATCCATGTTGCTCCAAAACGAGAAATAAACACTGGCCACTTCAGCAAATACTTCCTCGTGCCCAAACGGGACCGATCCTTAAAACCGATTCAGGGCTTTGAACAAGATAATAACAACTTACAGGTTCAAAATGCCTGTGAGGCCAGGGGACCACACGTGCATGGTGGATCTCAAAGACGCCTACTTCCACGTAGGCATTTGGAAGAGACACCGAAAATATCTACGCTTTGCATTAGAACGGAAAGCTTATGAATACAAAGCTTTACCTTTCGGATTAAAAACCGCTCCACGCTCTTTCATAAAGTGCCTGGACGCAGCGTTGACCCCCCTCAGGGGTCAGGGGGTCCCAATTTTGAATTATTTGGACAACCTTCTGATTCTCGCAAGCAGCAAAACACAAGCCCTGCTGCACACACACATGGTGATGACGCACCTGGAGGCTCTGGGCTTTATTTTAAATCTGCAGAAAGGCGATCTGACTCCATCACAGATTACCATATTTCTGGGCGTACCGATCAACACCATCTTATACAGAGCATGGCTTTCAGAGGAGCGGGTTTCTTCTATACGCCTCTGCCTGACACGCTTTCAGCTGGGTCAGAAAGTGTCCTTCATGCTCTGCCAACGCCTCTTGGGCCTACTGGCAGCTGCTATCCCCTGCGTGCCCCAGGCATTGCTGAAAATGCGTGCTCTGCAAATATGGCTAAACAAACAAATGTGTCCTGCCCCCCTCAGGCGGGCAGGAAGGATTTTGATCAGCCAAGAATGTCTGACAGCCCTGGAACCCTGGAGGGACCCCTCAGTGTTCACTGCAGGCGTCCCGCTGGGACGAGTCCTGTCTCGTGTGGTAATCACGACAGACGCTTCGTTGGGAGGATGGGGAGCAGTTTGCAGGAACCAGAACGCCCAAGGGCTCTGGTGAAAACAGGATACAAAGCTCCACATCAACTTACTGGAGTTAAAAGCTGTTTATCTGTCAATAAAGCTCTTTTACAAAAAGGGGCTGATTACAAAACAGCATGTCCTCATAAAATCGGACAACAGGACAGCAGTGTCCTATATCAACAGGGAGGGAGGGACGAGGTCCCGGGCCCTCCTCGGCCTGACACACAGGCTGCTCACGTGGTGTGTCCCCAGAATTTTGTCACTGAGAGCGACACATCCTAGGAGAGCTAAACTATGGGGCAGACGTCCTCTCAAGAGGACCATTACTGGCCTTAGAATGGAGACTGAACCCACGGTTAGTGGACCAGGTCTGGTCACGATTCGGGCGGGCATCCGTCGATCTGTTTGTGTGCAAAACCAGCTCACACTGCGCTCTGTACTTCTCACTGAAGAAAACAGATGCAACGATGGGGACGGATGCCCTGACCCACGACTGGCCAGCAGGGGTGCTGTATTATGCGTTTCCACCTGTCCCTTTAATCCAGGTGACACTGGAACGTGTACGCAGGGGAGCACTCTCCCTGATATTAACAGCCTCCAGGTAGCCACAGAAACCATGGTTCCCAGAAATAGTCTCATTGTTGTCAGGGACTCCATGGCAGCTGCCCATCCACAAGGACCTGCTGACTCAAGCCCACGGGCAGCTTCTCCACACACATCCAGAGCTGTGGCAACTCACAGCTTGGCTGCTGAAAGGAACAGGCTGATGGCCTCGGGCCTCCCCAGTAATGTTATTAACACAATACAGGGAGCGAGAGCTGGGTCAACTCAGACCCTCTGGGGTGCATGCCCATTCCACTCGAGGCCTGGCGACCTCATGGGCCCTGTTTAAGGGTGTTCCAGTGGCAGACATTTGTGTTGCGGCTAACTGGAGTTCCACAAACACGTTTGCAAAACACTATTGTTTGGATGTCACTGCCTGTGACGTCACTCAGGCTGTACTCTCTAACACACAGTAGAGATCAGCCAAAACGCCTAAAGTATAAAGGCAGAAGTTCTCACAAGCATGCATTTTTACTGAGCATTTCAAGGGCGTGAATGAATTATGTTCCCATAGTCATATGTTGCACTGAATGAACCTGACTGATAAGCAGTGTTGGGTGTAACGCGTTACTTAGTAACGCGTTACAGTAATGGCATTACATTTTTCAGTAACGTAGTAGTGTAACGCACTACTTTGAAAATGCCTGTAATATATTACAGTTACTAACAAAACCTTACATTCGTTACTTGCGTTACAATCAGGACCTTTCGGAGAATAGTTTTATTTATTTATTTTATTTTACCTTTCGGAGAAGAGTTGTGTGACGAGAACGACGGAGCAGACCATAGACATTATATATAGATATCTATGGAGCAGACTGTCACGTGGGGAAAACAAAGACGTACGCGATGACGTCGGAACGTCATACGTCAACGTACATAGACATATAAAGGTACATAGACATACGGCAATGTCATTTTATGGATGGAAGTATTCATATTATTTTTCTTTTGTCACGAGAAAGGACAAGAACATTACAGTAGTGTGCAAGCTATGTCTGGGCCACAACAAGACACTGTCTACTGCTGCGAACTCGACGTCAAATCTTTACAAGCATTTACAAAGACAACACGCTAATGCTAAGCTAGCTGCTAAAGAGCCGCAGAGGGATGGTGCAAGTTTGATGCCACCACCGTTTAAGCAGGCTCGGCTTGAATTTCACCGCCAGGCAACCACTACAAAGGCTGAGGTAAACAAACTTGTAAACAAACATTTCAGATGTTTTATTTTTTATTTTGTTTTATTTTTTTAAAACAGAAGTTTTACATTTTGATATTGTCATACCTTTTGAATGGCACGTTTACATATGCATTGTGCTTGTTATGTAGCACTGCTGTTTTACTTTTTCATCAAAAATGAGTGTCAAAAAGATCTCTAATATCATTATTGAAAGATAAAAATTAATACAGGTTAAATCTCAGGTATTAGAGTAATCCGAAAGTAATGTAACTAAGTTACTTTCAGAACTGAGTAACTAAGTAGTGTAATATGTTACTTTTTTTAAAAGTAACTAGTAATGTGTAACTAATTACTTGTTTTGGGTAACTACCCCAACACTGCTGATAAGGGAACTGAAAGTTATGCACCATAACTCATGTTCCCTGAAGGAAGGGAACGAGGTGCAACATATGTTTGCCCTTTTCAATGCCAAAGCTCGGTGAAGTGCTCTTGGAGAAAGTATGATGGGCGCTCGCGTCTTTATACCAAGAGGGCGGGGCCTCTGTGGTGACGCTGACGCCCACCTGCCGTAAAGGCGTGATTGTATTACTTCAGGTAACCGCGCGGGGGCGCAATTCCCATAGTCATATGTTGCACCTCGTTCCCTTCCTTCAGGGAACATATGGTGCATAACTTTCCGGTTTTTGTGTTGTTTCCATCAGTAGTTCTTGGTGCAGCGCCACAACAGGCGAGGGGGGGAACAGGTTGGCTAGACCGACTAAGTACAGTGTGAATGCGAACCGCACCAGCTGAAAATGTAAAAATGTTCAGAATTTTGGTCCCTACTTGAACTGAGCCTACCGGACTATCAGGTGTGAAAACTACCTAAATGTAGCCCGGTTTGTTAAGCTAAAGTTGATTTAGCATAACTTGTCAGTCACAGGGTTCAGGTTCATTAGACTTGAAACATTCAAATGGGAACATGAGTGAGTAAAAGAAATGCTTTCATTGTGAAGCTGGATAGAAGTTGTCTCTTTGCATCATTAGCGACAGCAAAGTGAAGTACTCATCACACCTTGAGATCCCACACCAGATTAGGCAAAAGGTCATTTTCAAGGTTTGACCAAAATGGCTGTAACTCATCCTAAAATGGTTCAGATGAATTTTTCAGTTTTTGTTGTTTTTCCAAGGATAAATAATTCCTGTATTTTTAGTTACAGAATTACGCTTTGTACCTGGTGATCATATTACCCTGCAGTCCCTGCTGGTTAGTGTTCCAGGCAGTGGATGAGCGGTACATTAGCCATTGTCTGAGGGATTCCCACAAGGGCTGAGTGCAGCTACATAATGCAGAGTTAATTGATGGGAACTTCTCCCAATTGATTTCAGATTTGAGAGCCCGTGTAAATAATTAGATGAGTCACATCTGCTGCTGAATGGGAGAGTTCAACCAGGAGTGCCGGCCAATACATATTTTCTTTCTTTATACGTACAGGGTAGTGTCACTGCAGTGTAGCCAACTTTGAAAAACAAATGAATAAAAAGCAAATAATCTGCTTTCTAAAAAAAGTTGAGGAAGATAGGTCAGCAACCATAAAGCAAATGACTTGCCTTACCAATTTGTCCCCAAGCCATGCAGTCATTAACCTCACCCAGAGGCTGTAAATCAACTTGGCAGGCATTGCATAAAAAAAACCAAGAGCACATTGAACTTCTGCACAACTCATCTCCTGGCAAATGCAGCATCGTTTTCCCTGAGGACAGACTGGCATCGTGGCCGGTCTGGGACATTTACGCTCAACATTTCTGTGTTTGCCAGCTTGAAGAGCTCGTTTGCTCAGCTGTTTTATTTTATTATTCTCCAAACTGGCAAATGTGCGAGACATGTTTTTATTTTTATTTTTTTTAACTCTTCTGCTGCACTGATGACAAATCTGTTCCCACTTTGGCAGCCAAATGCTTGGAGTTATTCAGAGTACAAAAACTGTCAGAGACAAACAAATGACCCAAAAGTGCCTTTGTTGCTGGTTATTGCTTTTTCATTCCCTATCATGTTTACAAATCATAAATAATTTAAGGCCAAGCGTTCCTAGAAGCCCACTGACTTTCATGCCAACGTTTTATACCGAGATCATTTTATGTTGTAGTTGTTTTGGTCAAACTTTGATGTCAACATCTACAGTCTCGTTCAATATTGTCACACTCTTGGAATATGTGTTGTTAATGAGTTTCAGCTACCAACTTATTATATTTTAGCTCAATTTATGTATATCTGACTTAATTAAAGCTTTTTTGTGATGGCGAATGTTGAGTCACTACTGCCACTATCTTGAGCTGTACTGACTTCAAAGGTTGACCGTACATCTACATCCAACAATTACTTTCTGAAAATTTCATTAAGATACATCCAGTGGTTCATGAGATATTTTGCTAACAGACAGAGGTTGATACAATTAGGATGCAACATCTTACGGAAAAGCACTTAAAGTATGCATTGTGATTCATCCTCAGCTATAACCACACCTAAATTTATTACAATATTTGTGAAACTGAGTGAATTCCAGTAATTTTGGTGTTTTGTATTGCCAGAGGGCTGTGGCAGTCATCTTGAATTGGATTGCCTCACTTGGTTGGAAGGTTAATCTATTAAATATTTACTGAAATGTTATCATATCCCGTCTAGAGGTTTATGAAATAGTTTTAATGACACAAAATACTTAATAATGTTAATGGCTAAATGATAAACAAAGATCGGTGCAATCTGTGGGTGCACAGAATACATGTTGGGAATCTGTCTGAGCAACTACTACAAAACACATTGAACTGATATCAAGCTCAGATTGCTGGTGGGTCAGGAAAAATAAGACACTGTTGATAGACTTTTAATGCTTTGATTCATCGCCTTAACAGGTAACTAAAGACTCGACAATTCATTGTATAGGCTCCAAATATCTTAAACAACATGTCAAAGTCAGAAAGTGTTTCATGAGCACCACAGTCATGATGGTGGTTAGGGTCTTATGGTGATTAGGGCTTTGAGTTTAGGATTTTAGTGGCTTATGGGTCATTTTTTCTGCTTCTCATGACTTGGTAATTTCTGTTATCACACCTGCACACTGTTCTGTTTTACTTCCATCACTACGTGTAGTTTTTGTGTGTTCCAAAACTTTTACATGACCCTCATCTCAGTTAAATTGTGTGGTCACTTTACCTAAGCAGAGTTTATTTTATTTTATTAAGAAGTTAATTTCAGATGTTTGTTGTGTGATTGTCTTTCACAATTAGATGTTTTATTGATCTGTAGATTTGTAGAACGAGATGTTCCCAGGACAGAGAAGATATACCGTATTTTCCGGTGTATAGGTCGCACCTTTTTATGTTTTTTTTTTTTTTAAGGCCTGCGACCTATACACCGGTGCGACCTATATATGGCTTGTTATCACTTTCGGCGAAACAAATTTTAAAATCCAGCTCATTTCACAATTACGTTCATTTATTAAGGAAAAGTTCAGCTCAGACACATATTTGCTATAAATTTTATCAAACAAATAATTGTTTTTAAGGGTTAATCTTCTTAAAAGCCTTGCTGTGCACTCCTGTGGCAGACATTTGCAGCAGAGCTAAATGTAGGTGCGACCTATACACCAGTGCAACCTATCTAGGGATTTTTCCAATCTATTGGTGATAATTGGATGGTGCGACCTATACACCGGTGCGACCTATACACCAGAAAATACGGTATATAAAATCCCTCCAGTATTTTCTGGGTCTTCCCCAGGGCCTCCCATCAGTGGGATTTGCCTGGAAAACTTCTAAAAGGATGCTTCTGGGAGACATCCTAATCAGATGTCCAAACTACCTCAACTGACTTCTTTTGATGTAGAGCAGCAGCTCTACTTTGAGCTCCCCCCAGATGGCAGATCTCTTCACTCTATCTCTAAGCCTGCAGGCCACCCTGCAAAGGAAGCCTATTTCAGCTATGGTACGGTAATTGTATTTGTGTTCTTGGCCATGATCCAAACTTCACGAACGTAGGTGAGAGTTGAAATGAAGACAGACCAGTAAATCAAGAGTTTTGTCTTTTGACTCAGCTTTTTTCACCACGACAGAGCAAAACAATGCCCTCCTTATTTAGAACGAGGCCCCATTCCGTCGATCCATCTCCCGCTCCATCCAACTATCACTCATGAACAAGACATCCAAACACTTAAACTTCACCTGAGACAAAGTCTCCCACCCCACCCCCATTCGACTCAGAGGGGACATTTTATCAATTTCCAGTTGAAAACCATGGCCCCAGACTTAGAGGGATTGAATATCATTCCAGTCACCTCACACTTGTCTGCGAACCGCCCCAGTGTTCACTAATGGTCTTGGCCTGAAGATGCTAATAAAAGTACATCATTCACAGAAATGATTCCATTATAGTTAGAACAGACTCTTTGGTCCCTCCCTTTTTAAAAATGGGAAACACCACCCCGGTCTGCTATTCCACAGGTGTTGTCAAAGTCCTCTATGCGACATTGAAGAGGCATGTCAAACATGAAAGTACCACAACATTCATACCTTTCAGCATCTCGGGGCAAATCTTGGCCACTCCTGGCACCCTACTACTGAGGAACTTGTTGACTACCTCAATGACCTCAGCCACAGAAAAGGACTCATCTTCCTTTGACTCCTTAGCCTCTGTCTGTCTCCTAAAAGGTGGACATGGTAGGTGGCTTTAGGAGATCCTTGAAGAGCTCCTTCCACCACTCAACACCATCCTTAGTCCTTGTTAGCAGTCCCCCACTCAAACCAAACATAGCCTGGGAAGTGGCCTGCTTTCCTTTTCTGAGCCACCAAATGATTTGACAGAATATCTCTGAAGCCAACCTTCTACTCTATGGCCTTCCCAAATTCCTCCCATGCCCAAGTTTCTGTATCTACATCCATCAAAGATGCAGTCCTTCTCACCACCCTGTACCTGTAATCTGCTTCAGGAGTCCTCAGGGACAGCCATTTCCTGAAGGCCTTGTTCTTCAGCTTCATGGCCTCCATTACCACTGGTGTCCTATGTCCGATAACTTTCAGGCCACAATTCTTGCCAAATCTGCAAAAGAGGCCCCGAACTTGGCTCATTCAGATTCCATGTCCCAACTCTCTCTGAGACAAGTGAAAAACTCTCCTGGTGGTGTGAGTTGGAGGTCACATAGACAGGGGGCTCCACCAGACATTCCCAGTTCAGCCTCACCATACATTTGGGTTTACAAGGTCTGTCCAGCAACCTCCCTCACCATCAGATCCAACTCACTATCAAGTCGTGATCAGTTGAAAATTCTGCCACTCTTTTCATTCTAGTGCCTAAGACATAGGGCCACGGGTCCAAAGACACGATTATAAAATCGATAATCGACCTTTAGCCTAAGGTGACCTGGTACTAGGTACACTTATGAATCACCTTATGCTGAAACATGGTGTTTGTTATGGATAACCCATCCCAAACACAGAAGTCCAATAAATGAACATCATTCATGTTCAGATCGGGGTGGCCACTCCAAATCACCCCCTCCAGATAACTCTGTCATTGCCCACATTTGCATTGAAGTCATTCAGTAGAAGGAGGGAATCCCCAGATAGCACCCCTTGCAGGACACCATCCAGAGACTCCAGAAATGTCAGGTAATCTGAATTGATGTTTAGAGCATAAGTGCAAACAACAGTCAGAACCTGAACTTGAACAGCCCGAAGCTTCAGAAAGGCAACCCTTTTGTTCACCGGGGGGAATCTCCAACAGCGAGGCATTTAGCAGGTGAGTATCCCCACACCCCACTGACACCTCTCTCTCATGTAACTGCAGAGTAGGAAAGAGTCCAATCTCTCTCCAGATGGTGGGTTCCAAAGTCCCAACTTTGCGTAGAGGTGAGTACAATTATACTGTATCTAGTTGGTTCCACTCAACTTTACACACAAACTCCAGCTCTTCACCCCTCAGTGAGGTAACATTCCAAGACACCCTGATGCATGCTCAATAATCCACGTAGAAAAATCTAAAAAAGCTAAGTCTGGTCCTCTGGACATTCGGACGAAAGACAAAACGTTTCTACTTTTTTGTTTTGTTTTGTTTTTTGAATGTCCAGAGGACCAGACTAAGCTTTTTTTTTTAGAACATTCAAAGACCTTACAACGAGTCTATGCCACCAAGAGTTGGCATGGTTAGTGGTCCTCCTTCGCTTGCCTCCCAGCCAGCTCTTCACCTAACCTTGATGGAGCTCTCAGCAGGTGGTGGGTCCACATGATGCTGGCTTCCTGATGTTTCTTAGGGCTTGACCCTGCAAAGCCCCAGGAGTCTGACTCCAGGGAGGTGCCCCAGTTTCCTTCTTCCGGGTGAGGTATCCTAATGCTGGATGTGACAAATGTTTGAATTTAATTTAATGATCTTAAACCTATGTGGTGATAGCTTATCACATTCAGGATGCAAGCACTACATATTGGGTATTTTTACTTAAAACACTGGAAATTACTGTTGGTGACAAACTTGTTTGTTAGCAAAACATCTCATGAACCACACAAATGAATGTTGATGACACTTGTATAAAGTAAATGCTGGACATATGTCTACAACTTAACTTTTGGAATCACCTCAATTTAAGATGGCCACCGCAGCGCATCAGCATTAACCAACGTGGAAACGACTACAAAACAATAAATTTTACAGATGAGCTCAAATCTGATGTGGTAGTAACCAAGAGTTGTGCCAGTCACAGCCATTACAATACAGTCACATTTATCCAGTGGTAGACATTGTGCAACATGTTTGGAATTGACTGTTAGTGTTAGCAATATGTCTGTTAGCAAAATACCTCAACACTGTATTGATTTTTTCCCCCCCATCTACAACTCATTAATATTTAACGTAAACTCTTTACTATTTCATGGGCTATGCCTCAGTCAGTTTTATAGATACAAAACTAAGATTTAATATGGAAATAGCTGACAATTATTTATGATATAAGGAATTTTAGGTCTTAAATTTGTTTTTGTATTTTTTTCCACTCTTCCATTGAAGAAGTTTTTGTGTGCAGATTTTAGTTTGCATGAGCCGTTATACTGAAGAGTCGACACAGTAGAGACAAAGTGTGAAAACTGTGTTTAAAAAAAAAAAAAAAAAAAAAACAAGAACAGGCTCTACAACGTCTTTGTGTCCTAGAAAATATGCAAATTTTCCTGAAAACATGCAAATTTTCTGGGGCATGAAGAAGTTGTCTTTGTCGAGCTCGTCTTTGAAGTTTTTACTAAATTATCCCACATGGTACTTACTGAATCTGGTACTTAGATAATCTATTGGACGGGTAGGAAGATAAATGAATCTGACGAAGACTGAACATTGAATAAAGAGTGCAAGGCCTTTTGGAGGCTCAAAGAGGGCTTTTTTGTGTTGCTTGATTTCATTGTTCTTCCTTATATCAAAGACAGAAAATAAAAACAGGTGAAAAATGTCTTTGTCACTCTCTGAAGGTCTAGTCTGAATCATAGATTATAGTAGGACTGATGTGTGGGGGAGCTGCAGTTTGACGTGAATGAACATGCAGCACAAGAAAAAAAAATTGCTATTTATCAAGGATGGAAAACAGACAAAACAATGTACAGTATGCTCACAGAAAACATACTCACTCAGAAAGCTTATACTGTACGGACTCCTGTACTGTATAGTGTTTAATCTTAAATAGCCAGATCGTCTTCATTGAGGTCACATTTAAGAGTGACTGTTTTCCCAAAGGGTTCCTTCTCGCTTATTAAAAGATCAATCAAATATTTATTAGCTGAGCACACTGCTCACTAGAGTCGAACATGCTCATAAATTTTCACTCGTGTAGCAGTTTAACCATAAATGCTTCACTAACTCTATGGCGGCTTCCATTTAAAGCGAAGAAAAACCACCCTGAGAAGACGGTCACTCATTAGAAGCGGCGCTCACTCCAGAGGTGCATCATCTACTAATGTGTGCTGAGTGTGTGCATGTCCTGCGGTTGGGTTGTAATTCAGGGTTCAGAATGCTCTGAGAAGGAAAACCCAATTAGAATGCCAAGGAGGGCATGTAATCAAATTTTTTCACGAGGTCATGAAGTGACAGTAGAACAGATTTCAATCACGCTTGTCCTGGGATGCATGACTTGGCTCTGAACGAGGATCCAACATGTTCTCCTGTAGACTTGATGATTGTGTACGTAACATATTTTTAAGTCACAAGTTGTTATTTGTGCTGTTTTATACCAGACATAAGAAGCTCTTGATGGAAAGACATCATCAAGTTGTAAAACTCCATTTGCAAAGAACTCCTCCCTCGACACTTGACTTTGTTTCTGTTAGCACATGACCTAGTAGGATATGAAGCACAGTTAGTCAAATCTGAGGGTCATGGGTGTGTGTCAGTGCATTCATTCTTTTTATGAAAAGCATTGGTTTTGATCGCCACTGTGTCTGTGGTAATTCAACACTAAATCCATTTAAAAAATAACAAAAAATATAAATATTTAAGTGGAAAATCAAAAGAAACTGACTTTATGTGTCATAAACATTTTTATGTGAACATGAGTGGTTTCCGTTTGCGTCAGATAATCAGCAGGGTTGGACATTTTAGACAAAAACATTATTTAAATCAGCCAGTAAATGTTTTATATTCTATTATTTTAAATGGTCCAATGAATCAATGTGAAAGAGGAGACATGATCTAAACATAACGCTGCGCTCACCCCTCACCATGGTTTCTACTTAATATTCCTTTCAAAATAAAATATTATAATAGGAACATTTGCTGGGATTCAGTTTGTTTTCTGTTTCTTTTCTTATTTTTCAGCAGGGGGTGAGGGTGACAGCTGTCAACAAGATATTTAAACAAAGTGACGGTCATGGAGATTATATACATTTTTCGAATGTGACCATTTTAATTAGACTTTGAATTTTTGAAAACCCCTTCTCATTTCTAATCATCTGTTATTGGTAATACAAGCTGATGACTATACATGTATCTGTATTTCATGCATTCAAACACTGTAGACGCATGTTTCCTAATAAAAGTAATACAGTGTTATTTATGTGACTGGATTAATGAGATGCAAACTGGCAAACATGAAATAAGGAATTGTTGCAACTATCAAATCTTGACAAGCATGAGGCAGTCACATTTGGTTTTGAGGTTAATACTAATACAGGTAGTCCCTGACTTACGACGGAGTTCCGTTCCTGCGCAGCGGCGTAACCTGAATTTCGACATGTCGGAACATACGTAAATACTTCACCTTATACGTACAGTACTGTATTTTACCAAGCACTTAGCCTATCCTAACACAGTACCCTACATAATTATCAAAAAACACATACATTTGGGAGCCATAATGAAGGGAAAAAATAGTTAATTTCCTACTGGGATGCTGTGGTGAAGCCGTCCGTCCCTCCTCCGTATTCTCTATTGCATTTACGACGTAAAGCCACCGTAAAACCGGAAACTGCGTAACTCGGCCTTTCAAAATAAAATTTCAAAATATACATATAAACATTTTTTTTTTCAAATTTTTTTTTTTTTAAGGGAGATGCGTCATAACCGCGAAACGTCCTAACTCGAGACCGTCGTAAGTCGAGGACTGCCTGTATTGAAATGTCCAATACAGTATTCTGACTTTGGTGAATTAGATGTTGTTGATTCCTCCACCCAGGAACCTGCACATTCAAACTGTCATCTTCAAATAAAACACAACATTAGCTGCTAAGTATTAAACATTAGGCTAGCCCTACCACCTGAAACTGTATTGCATCCCTAATGTAAAGTCTGTTGAGTTTAATTAAATAAAGGCGAGATCAGTCATTGTCCAAGTAGGACATTAAATACGCACATCTCATACACCGTATACAGAAGAGCAATCTATGTTTGAGTCAAGCCTACATGATGATGGTCAGTTAAATGTATGCAGTCTTTGCTTGCAGCAAACTATACTGCTGTCCATCTTCACTATTGCATTACTGTACACCCGGTCATGGTGCTTTGAGCACTGTTAGAGAAAACATCTGCACAAATAAAAATCAAACCTCAACCAGACAGTTGCACATACTGTATGTCCTGTTCTCCAGCAGCTGCTCCCTGGACAAATACTTTGACTCTATCTTCGTCAACAGACTGCACAGCAAGAGTTGAAAAATGTTTTTTTATATATCTCTTAGGAACACAGTTACAGATGCCAAGATTTAGGGAGACAGACTCCCTTTGTCTCTAACCATGATAATAGTGTTTACTCCAGTACAGACTAAATAGTTTATGTATTTTCAACCCTGGGAAAATGGGTTGACTGTTCAACTCCGTGTGACGGCATAAAAACACAAGTTTTGCATGTAATTTTAATTAGTCTGTTTTTTTCTTCCATGCCGAAGCTAAAATATCAAAATGCATTTATTGTAAAACACTACAATGAAAGTTACTCTTTAACAGGCTATTTGAAAGCATTCACAGAGATCCCTAAAGATGAATATATAATCTTTATGAACGATTTTTACATATTACTACGGAAGCGTAGAGCTGTCACAGGAAGTATTACACTGCTTAAGTAGTAATTTCAAGGAATATAATCTGAATATTATTTAAAGTTGCAGTATAGGTTTAAATGTTGATATTTAATTTGCTTTTTAAATGAATTGATATATTTGTTTATGGTTTAAAAAGACACTGCAAAGTGCTAGGGCACACTTCAGACCCTATTACTCTCTCCACAACATACCAGACCTATTAGAACATAGCAGGATATTGACAAACTTCTTAGAACTTGCGTAAAACATTTTCCCTGCTTTTTTTTTTTTTTTGTCCTCAAACACTCACCACCATCTAAATGCCCTGGCATGACTGCATCAGGAAGTTCAAGTATCATGTTTGCACTATTGTTTCCATGTACTGTACAAATCTAGACCTTCAGCCGGAACCTGGGATTTGAAGCTGAAATGGGACTGACCTTCCCTGTTGGATGGATTACAAGTTTGAAGTATTTTCCCCCTTTAACATAAACAAAGGAAACATTGCCTTTAGAAAAGAAAAAAAAATCGACCACAGAGCATATTTTTCAGGGTTTGATTCAAGTGTTGACATTCATTGCTCTGACGTTCTCTACGTTCATCAGTAATTTGTTCTTTCTTGTCTAAAAGAAGTGATGTGTAAGACCGTGGTTGATTGTGGGAGAGTAGCAGGACTTAAAGCTCTTCATTGATTGTGCAGACTCTGGCTCTAAAAATACAACATGGCAGGTCCTGTAAACCAGGTCCAACTTGATTTCCCAAAAAGAAAAGACACACTTGATCTATATTATATAAAAAGCCCCGTCATGATTTGTCATGATTGTGGTTGTAGCATTTGGCATGAGGTCAGTGTATCCAGTCCTGCTTCAAGTCACACGTGTTTGTGTGTGGACCCACATCATGAATATGGTCCAATTGGGATAATTTACCACAAATACATAGTTATGGAAGTTTAGTGCATGTTTAAAACCATAATGTATCTATCATGTCTTATCATAGTCAACCCACGGGAGTCTTGAGTTTCACCTAACCACACCAAGTGGCTTTTGAAGATGAAGCCTGCAAAAAAAAAAAAATCATATTGAACGACAGATCATATTAGCATGCTAAGCTCACGTTTGGTAGCGGCAGAAAATTATTGCAATTTTAGTTTTCTAGAATACTAGATTTAAAACTATTTAATCGTATCCTTTTAAAGGACAAACGTTTATTGAAATATCACCAGTTTCTGTACTACCGTACATTTAGCCATCAGTTGATAATTACATTTTATTTGTTTATGTCCCAAACGTGTAGCTTCAACTTGATCTCTCTATAACTTGGCTGTTAGACTGCACTACATTAGTTAGTATTAAAATAACTGTAAATTGCACTGGGAGTGGAGGCGCAGAGGTTAAGAAGGTGAGCTTGTGATCAAAAGATCGCCGGTTCAAGCCCTGGTACTGACAACATCAAGAATGTGGGTGGAATAAGTGAAGCAGTCACACCTGTCTTCACCCTCATCTGCCCCACTCTGGGCCCTTGAGCAAGGCCCTTAACCCACACCATCTGCTCCCCCGGGAACCCTAGATATCAGCTCTCTGCTCCACACAGAGGGCTGTGGTAGCTCAATGGTGTGTGGTTGTGTCAGGAAGGGCATCCGGCGTAAAACAATTGCCAAGTCTTCGTGCGACTAGTTTGCTGTGGTGACCCCTGATGAAGGGAGAAGCCGAAAGAAGAAGAAGAAACACTGCGTCTGTCTGCAGTGGAAATAAAACCCAAGAAAACATTTCTTAAGTTACATTATTTCAGACCTTCTCTCCAGAGAAGGAGGAGACTGGGAGGAGACTGAGGAGTCTCCAGGCTCGAACCAGCAGACTGAGAGACAGCTCTGTTCATCAGGCAGTCAGAATGCTAAACACTCTGCCTGCTCTGCCTCCCCTCCCATTTGAACTGCCTTAACACAAAAAACTTTCTCACACATTACCACACAACACAAAGTTTTTAACACTGGACCCTGTGTCATCAAACGGGTTATTCACTAAACTCTCGGTCATGTACTCATTCAGTTTGCACTACTTCTCATATTTGCACTAATGTTTGTATTACATTACTGCCTATAGTCATACTACTGTTTACATTCACTGTTTACATTTATTAATACGGTTTACATTTACTACTACTGCTTTACATTTATTACTACTGTTTACATTTACACTACAAGGTAGTCCCCGACTTACGAGCGCTCTGACCTACGAGGTTCCGGGACTGAGAGAAACGCAATTTCGGTCCTGTGTATACGTCCTGTACATATTGCAGTTCTGACAATAAAGTTGACTTTGACTTTTGACTTTGAGAGTTGCCAATTGAAGGACAGCTTTCCTCTATTCGCTGCTCTAAGTTAGGATGGACAGTAATCAAAAGCAACAGAACTGATATAGCTGGGTTAGAACGGGAGAGAAAGAAAAGTAATTAAGATTCTGCAGTGGGGACTGTTTGGGAGCTGCCCGAAGCGAGCCTGTGGGCAGAGTACGTAAATGACATGGAGAATAAAATATGTCTGTTTCTGACCAATAGGAAACCTTTCAAAATCTGTTTGACTCTCTCTTCATTTGGAAAAAATATCCTTTAAATAAAATATTGTGCCGCTCTGGAACATTTTAGCTTAGTTTTAGATATTTCAAATTTTAACCTTAGGATGTTTCTTTGCACTTTTCAAGACTGATGCAAGTTTATCCATCGTCTCATGAGGCTGGAAAAACTTCAACTCCGTCTTGTATTGCACTCGGATAAAGGTTTATTCATCAATGCTCCGTACTTTTAAACGACTGAATCTGTGTCAAGGGTTTAAAAAAATAAAGTAGACGAGCTCCCAATTAACAGTACTGTAAAGCTCACAAAGCTAATGGCGTTGCAGAGAAGCGACAGTTTCCATGCTCATTGACTATGCATGAGCATCTGGTCAATGTGCATGTGTTATCTGATCACAGTGCCCCCCCTGAGAGACGCCTGGTGTGTTTCCCTGCGCACAAGATAAACAAGCTGGCATGCAGAGAGAGCGCGGAGTCACGCTCCACACCCACGTTGCCGCCTCTGTGCCGGTTGCAAATGCAACTTTGGACTAAACTGAACGTAGCACAAGCTGTTGTTGAACATGAAACTGTGAAACGACGGAGAAAGTCATTTGTGATTTACACGTCAACCACAGCTGAATTCTGGGAATGTGATTTATTTTTATTTTATTTTATTTACTCGTGAAAAACAAGAAGTTTACCAAATGAGCTCAGATGCGGACGCTATGGTAATGTCCTAGAAGTTATTGTCTTTGGTCATAATTAAGATGAATAAATTAATAAATACTAAATTACTAAATTAAAAATTACTGCATATGCCACTTTGCCTCTATACCAACATCAACTACCTCATACATAAACTGTGTACATTAACTTATATGCTGCTTTGCCACTCTTTGCCAATGTCAATGCTAGAACCTTCAGTTTATTTTATAGATATACTTTTTTATACTTTTTATACTACTATGAAAAAACAGGACAGTATTACACTTTTATTATTTCATTTTATGCTTATGTTCATTAAATGTTTAGTGTTTTAGTGTTGGTGTAAATTTTCATACTTTTATACTACTATGCAAAAACTCAGGACAGTGTTACACTTTTACTATTTTATGCTTATGTTTATTAAATGTTTCAGTGTTTTAGTGTTTAAATGGTTACTGTTGCACCGAGGGACTGAGAGAAACGCAATTTCAATCCTGTGTATGTCCTGTACATATTGCAGTTCTGACAATAAAGTTGACTTTGACTTTGAATAACATATATTCCTAAAAAGTGGGTAAAAACAGGACACCATATTCGTCGGTCTATAACACGCTCCTGTGTATAACACGCTTTGTCCAATTATTGCCAATAACATTTGGTACGTCCTTCCTTACTGTTGTGTTCAGCTGCTCATGAGGTCGCCTGCTCGCCTTTATCCATCTTTTATATTTATTCCAAACTTTGTTTAGTTTGTGGAATGGAATAAAGTGTATGCCACTGTCTAAACGCTCAAGAGTAATGCATGTCTGAATTACATGTTCTCCAGTGACAACGTTTAATCTTTTTTCAGATGATTTTTCATCAAATCTCTGACCGCAAAGTGTTCATAATGAAAAACCCAGACTATGTTGTTAGAAGAAAAGGGGGCAGATCTGCTGCAGGTAAAGAGCATTTCACTTCAGGACAAATTGAAATTGTTGATTGGTCAGTTGCTGACAAACCTACTGGATTGATTGTTAGGTGGTGTTGAGGATCCATCCATCCAGCCATCCATTACCTTTACCCGCTTCTTCCATTTTGGGTCACAGGGGTCGCCGGTGCCCATGTCCAGGGACCATCACAGGAACACATAGAGACAAACGAGACAACCAACCATTCACTCTCTCACTCACACCTAGAGACAATTTAGAGTTACCATTCAGTCTAACATGCATGTTTTTAGTCTGTGGGAGGAAACCGTAGTATCCGGAGAAAACACATGCATGCATGGAAAGAACATGCAAACTCCAACCAGAAAGGCCCCCGGCCTGGGATTTGAACCAGCAACCTTCTTGCTGAGAAGCAGCAGCTATACCAGTTGTGCCACCATGTAGCATGTTGAGGATCCAACTTGTGCAAAAAAAAATAAAATCAAAGAACTTACTGGCCTGTTAAAGGTTCAGTCTGCAGTTTTTGGTAGAATGCAGCACTTAGGAAAATTTTCATCTGGGAAAGCATTCTGGTCCCTCCCCACTCAAAGCCATATATGGCTCAGCTCGCTCTTGCTGTCGGTGAAATTCAGCTACACTTCCGAATGCTCCGCCTCCACTCCTGTCAGCAGCTGCGAAGTTCTGTGATTATATGTTAATAAAACATTCTAAAAAATAAAATAAAAACATGGAGCGCTGGTCCAGCACACCAGAACACCATGAAATCTGCAGAGCCGCGCGCAGCCACGTTGAACCCGAGTTTAATTCGCTCGTGACAAATTCATTCATTTCCTCAATTCATTCATGGACTCAGCTGCGGAGGATGAAGCGATCACTTGACTTTTGGCAAAAAAACAAAAGAAAAGTCCAGATCAGGGATGAAGAAGGGGAATTTAATACATTTGTGTCACATACAAAACAGTTTTGCATCGCTTTGCAATTATTTCAACGAGAACCTGCGCGGCCGCTGCGGGCTGGGACGGGGGGGGCGTGGGTTAGGAGCGTGAGAAGTGAGAAGCTCTGTTTTTATTGGCTGGTTAAAAACTCTGTTTTTATTGGCTGGTTAACGGCGGGTCACTGTGGCTTTTTTGAAATTCTTATTTACCACCTGGAGAAGCAAGGGGACTATAGTTTTTTTCAGAGATTACTTTGCCTAATATCAGCCTGTCAGGAGATAGTGACAGAAACCGTGTTTCCATCTATTTTCATTTCGAATTTTGAGCTAATTTTTGAAATCTCGCAAAAATGTAAATACAAATTAATGCGAATCAGAAGTGTTTCCATCAACTGGCTTGAAGTGCATCTACCAGGCCACGCACAGCGTCATTACGTCAAACGTCAGCGTCATTACGTCAGACGTCAGCGTTACGCATGTCTACAGTAAACAGGAAGTAGCGGTTGAAAACAGAACCCGGCCACACATCTCGTCAAAATGGAGAGAATATTTCAGGTATGTGTTGCTATCGGGCAAGTTGTATTTATTCTGTCATGCCAACTAGTTTTAGCGATGTTACATGTTGTCCGGAGCGGAAACAGCTGATCAGTCACGTGACGTGAATGTTCGCTACGGCAGAACTGAGTTGGCAAATCTGTTTCCATCTCTCGTTTTGCGCATAAGCTCTGTTTCGAAACCCCCAAAAAACCACCTCAAGCGAGCATATAAACTTTTGAGCGAATTAGAGGAAGTTAACTCGAATTTTGCCGTTTCCATTCAGCTTTTCTGATGCGAAGCTTCAAAATGCGCATCTAGAAACCTTGATGGAAACACGGCTATAGTGAAGAAATATGTTAAAAATATATTTTTAGAAAACTTAGACTGCACTACAGAACTGCAGACTGCAGCTTTAAAGACTGTCATCATTTATTCCATTTTTTTTTATTCCAAATGTATTCAATATTTTGGTGAAACTTCAGTTTGAGAACTGAGTTTTCTTACAAAATCCTAAAGATGGTTTCTTGATTTTTCAGGTGTGCTGGGTTAAAATTTAGGGGTGCTTGAGCACCCCATTAAAAAAAGGCTAAAATCACCACTGACCTTCACAATAATTTATAATAATAATTTATAGTGTATGGTCATGTTTGATTTTTAAAATATATCCACTAGAGGGAGAGATTGAACCGTTTACAGCTGTGGTTCAGTTACAGCAGCACACAAAAACTAATCAGTCATATGAAACATGCCGACTAATTCATCAGCTCTAGTTACCCTAAATCAATCTTTAAATAAGTATTAGTCTCAATATGTTTTTTCTTAAAAGTGTCTGTTTTTCATTTGCACTGAAGAAATGAAATATTTACATTTTAAATCATCCCAGCACTTCTTTGGAAGAAAGTAACTTATTTTACATTAGCATGACAAACTGCTCACGTCTGTGCTGCACCAGGACCCCATGTGCACGTGCTCCTGAACTATCCAGGAGACTATGACGTATGCACATTGTTTCGATTACTGACGTGGAGTTTCAGTTCGTTTTCGCGCTTCAATCAATGAAATGTGACCTCTGACCTCTGATCAGTTTGACTACACATAAAGGGGATCAATATATGAGTTTCCATAAAAAAAACATTTAGCTGTTACTTAACCAAACACAAAATATAATTATATAATTATAAAATATAGCACATAAAATTAAGCACATTTAAATACACAAAAAAAAAACACATGGAGAATGAGAGAGGGAGGGAAGTGACTCAGTAAATGAGCAAAGGAATACCTTTTGGGACAAGCAAAGGAAAGCTTCTCATCATAGTGTTAATCCTCTTTGTTGTTATCTCTGCTAATTGAAACACGGAGCTCTAAAATGCAGCTCCCCGCTGCGCGTTTCATTAGTCAAGCATAGCCTGGCACGACTCGTAAGCACTTCCAGGAAAAACTGAACTGCAGCCAGTCTTTGAAATATCACACTTAATAAAGTGGCAAATCCTTTTTGTTCCTTGAAGGAAAGTGTTTATTTGAAGCCCTGATCAGTTCAGCTGTCGCTGTTTAGTCTTTTAGGAAACCTTAAATAAAAAGAATCACTTCAAAGTAAAGCAGTGACTTTCTTTAAGGAGCTTCAGGTTGAGGTCAAAGTTTTCTGTTTCTGCTTTACCTGTTCGTGTTCACGGGGTTAGAGCCCATTTCAGGAGGAAACAGGTGAGAGGTGGAGGGCCCAGGACGTGTCATCAGTCCATCCCAGGACCAACAGAAACAAATATTTACACTCAGACGCACTCCAAAGGTCAGTTAATGTGACATGCAAGTCTTTGGCCTGGAGAGGAAACTGGAGAACCTCAAGATAATCAACACATGCTCAAGGAGAACATGCAAACTCTGCAGAGGAAATTCATACTCAACACCTCCTTCCTGTGATGCCACAGTATAACCACCAAACCAATGCACAAACACACACACCCTGAACTCCAGCAAACAAGTTTACCTCATGCTTAAGTTGCACTCTTACAGAGCTCCCAGCATTTCATGAAAATAAAACAAATTTCATAGGATTTTCCTTGAGTAAAGTCTAAAATTCCATAAGATATTTCAGTAAGAACAATTACTCTGAACTTAGTGTCTCAGGTGGCGGGCAGAGTCACATTCAGAGATGACAGGAAGTGAACTGTACTGCACGGTACATGCATTGAGCAATCATTCCTAATAAATAATTATATCGTAAAACATCATAAACTAAAAATCCACCAGAGCCATCAGTAAGGGCATGTGCACTGTGCACACTGTAGAAGCAGAACATGGACTCATTGATACTGGAAAATGTGGAAGTCATTTTCCAGGTTTTCTCTGATTTCCAGTCACTGGGAAACCTGACTTAGATTTTGTTTTCATCTTTTCCTGGGTTTTTATAGTACTATTACCGTGTTTTTGGCCTATAAGTCACATTTGTTGTGTGCATAATTTGCATGCCCTGCGACTTATAGGCCGAATCAACATATTTATGTTTTTTTCCCATATTTATAAACCAATATTTGGCTGCGATACATCTGTTTTCATTCATTCTGACTGAAAATATTGAACACTACCATTTTCAGATGCCACTGGAGTAGTATGGCATGCCATTGTATCATTTAATAGGTAAAAGTGGCTATTAATGACACAATCAGCTTACCACAGAAGACTGCCACATTCATCCAGCTCGTCTGGAGCAACAGCTTCATTTTGCTGCGCCGCCCTGGCAAAATGCAGCTAATTTGACCACTGAAGTGCATTTATTAAGTAAAAGTTCAACGGAGACACAGCTTTACTATAAAGCCGAGCAAACAAATACAGTAATTGTTTTTTGGTGGTTATCTTGTTAAATTTCGAAGAAATGCACAGAGTTCCTCCTTCCTGATTTCCTCCCTGTGTGCGCTCCTGGAGCACCGAGGCAGCAAATACTTTTGAAAATGCAGCTGATTTGACCGTTAAAGTGTATTTATAAAGGACAAGTTAAACTGAGACACACCTTCACTAAAATTTTGAGCAAACAAATACTTTGTAATTGATTTAGGTGGTTATCTTGTTAAATTTCAAAGAAATGCACAGCGAGTCCTCCCGGGCACCTAATTCTGTGTATCGGCTTTTGAAATTCAGCTGATTTGACTGTCAAAGTGTGTTTATAAAGGAAAAGTTCAACTGAGACACAATTTTAACACAATTTGAGCAAATAATTGTTCCCTTATCAGTCAGTCTACTGCGGTGCAACATATTACTATGGGAATTGCGCCCCCGCGCGGTATACCTGAAGCAATACAATCAAGCCTTTTAAGGCAACTGGGCATCAGCGTCAGAGAAGAGGCCTCGCCCTCCTTGCATAAAAGGCGCTGATGCCACACTTTCATCCTCTTTTGCCCTTCACCTCGCTTCACACCTGAATTTCGCAAGAACCTGTGTGACCGGATCGCTCGACTGGAGATGAGCTCGCTCCCTGCCAAGAGCATCACGGAGGACTTCCCTGCGACCACTTGTTTAGCGGACGCTGAACTAGTGTAGTCGACTTCGGCTTTCTTCAATTTTCTGCTTTTTCGTTGTCAAGTTTAGCGGGATGCTAACTGCGCAACACGCTACCTGCTAAGCTAACGGAGCTAACAGGTTAGCCCCCACGAAAGGCAAAGCAAGAGATTCAAAATTTTTCTGCTGTTTCGTCACCCAGTTTAGCGGGACGCTAACTGCACCACACGCTACCTGCTAAGCTAACGGAGCTAACAGGTTAGCCATCACGAACAGCACAGCGAAAGGATTTCGTCAAACCACGTTTAGCAGTGACTAACTGGTTTTCACACGTCTTTTCTCGGCCATGGCTCCGGAGAAGAGCAAGAGGAAATCAAAGAATTCTAACAGGACGAGCAGGCCAGCGAGCCCCGGCTCCCGGGCCTGCCCTAGCAAATGTGGATATTTCATTTCGGCTACGGACATCCACAAGGCCTGTCCGATCTACCTAGGAATGGTCCACGCAAAAACAGCTCTGGACTCCCCCGAATCTTGCCCTCACTGTAACCAGTTGCGTGAGGTGGCAAGACGAAGACGCGTGGACTTCATGGCCGATGCCATGGGTAGCTCCACCACGGCATGAGACCCACTCCTCACAGAGGCTCTCACTCCCACAGCGGAGTTAGAGGCAGATGAGATGGAGGACAGCGGCGCTGGAGACTGGGGTGAGAAAATTGACATTGTTGCCCCTGTGGGGGACTCCACAGTAGAGTTCGACACTAGGGACTTGTTGCGAGCTGACGAGCTCTCGCTAACAGCCTCGGGCGAGATATCGGACGACGAGGCGGACAACGAGGAGGACGGAGAAGATGAGGACTTCTCCCAAATCCCAGCGGTAGGTCAACCAGAGACTGACGTGTCCACCCCCGCTCTGTTCGAGCTGTGTCGCAGAGCCATGGACGCTTTGAAGATAACTTGGCCAGAGCCCACCCTCTCAACAACAGGTAACGAGGCTGGCGGGGAACTTCTTTTACGCCAAGCAACAGTTGGCCACGAGGCACAGGATGCCCATCTTTCCCGACTTCCACACAGAGCTGACGCGCACATGGGCTGAACCCAAGGACCCCTTGACTCTGCCTCTCTCCTAGTTTCTAGACATAGACGGAATGGAGGCAGCAGGCATGACTCACATTCCTTAGATGGAGGAGACTTTGGCAGCTCATTTGGTCCCTAGGACGTCATGCTCCAGACCCACTCTGCCTAGCAAGGCCTGCCGTGTGTCAGCCTCGCAGCTTGAAAAGAGCTACCGCGCACAAGGCCTTGCTGTGCGCACCATGAACATCTCTGCAATGATGCAGGCCTACCTGGCCGAGAAACTGTAGGAGCTTCAGCAGACCTCCAACAAAAGGAAGGTGGCCGAGGTTTTGGAAAAAGCCCGCAAGGCGACAGACTTTGTCCTCTGCCTCATGGGAACCGCAGCCATCGCTCAGGGAAAAGGTATGGCCGAGACGGTTATCGCTCAGTGTCATTTGTGATTAACCCTGGCAAGGACACACACAAACATGCTGATGTCTCACCTGAAATCACTAGGTTTTGTCAAAAACCTAGAAAAAAGCAGTTTGTCTCCATCTCAGATTACTGTTTTTTCTGGGAGTAGAATTAAACTCCATTCTGTACAGGGCAAGGCTCTCAGAGGCTCGGGTGACAATCCTTCAGCTTTGCCTAACACGTTTTCAGCTGGGCAAGACGGTGCCTCTCAAACTTTGCCAATGTTTGTTGGGCTTACTGCTTACTGGCAGCAGGAATTGTTGGCGTTCCTCTGGCTCTATTAAATATGTGCCCTTTACAGATTTGGGTCAACAAGCAGCTGGAGCTCCCCCCCCCCTCAACAAACGAGGGGGTTAAAAGTCAGCTCAGAATGTATGGAGGCCCTACAGCCATGGAAGAACCCCACAGTGTTCAGCTCAGGAGTCACACTGGACCGGGTATTGTCCGTGGTCCTGGTGACAACAGATGCGTCAAAAACAGTGGGTCTGGACCCAGCAGGAAGCCCGGTTCCACATAAATTTCTTGGAACTCTCAGTAGTGTTTCTATCACTGAAACATTTTTACAGGAAAGGCCTGACCAAAGACCAGTACATCCTGATAAAATCAGACAACAGGTGCACTATGGCCTACATCAACAGGGAGGGGGGACATGGTCCCAACCCCTCCTGATGCTGATGCAAAAGTTGCTCACATGGTGCAGCTCCCGGATCCTGTCACTGAGGGCAACTCACATGTCAGGGGAGCTAAACCACGGGGTGGACACTCTGTCAAGAGGGACCTCCCTCCCCTCAGAATGGCGCCTGAACCCACGTATCATGGACCAGATCTGGACACGATACGGGAGGGCAGACACAGATCTGTTCGCTTACAGCAACAACACTCACTGAGCTCTATACCTCTCCATACGGGACGTGAACGCACCATTGGGGATAGACGCCTTAACGTACATATTGCCAGCAGGGAGGAGGTACTACGTGTTTCCCTCCCCGTCATTCTAATTCAGGTGACATTAGAGCGTGTATGCAAGGGGGCTCTCTCTCTCTCTAATATTAGTAGCTCCCAAGTGGCCAGAGAAAGCATGGTTTGCAGAACTTATCTCACTCCTGGCAGGAACAACTTGGCAGCTGCCACCTCACAAGGACCTGCTGACCCAGGCAGATGGGTAGATCCTTCACCCACGCCCAGAGCTGTGGCAGCTCTGGGTCTGGCCGCTGAGAGGGAGCGGTTAGTGGCTTCCGGTCTACCCAGTAATGTGGTAAACACAATACAAGGAGCAAGAGCACAGTTTACACAGACGCTTTATGCTCGTAAGTGGCATGTTTTTGAGAGCTGGTGTCTAGAAAGGAATATTACTCCATATTCCTGTGACTTGGCCCATTTCCTCACTTTTATGCAGGACCTGCTGGAGAAGGGACGCTCCTTTTCCACCATAAAGGTCTTCTTGTCAGCCATCTCGACGTGCCACGAAGGCTGGTAGATCACCTGGTGCCCACCCCCTCATGATATGGTTCATGAGGGGCGTGCTGAGGAAGAGGCCCCCGAGCAGGACTCTGGCCCCTCAGTGGGACCTGCACTTAGTGCTGGGCGCACTGTGTAAGCCTCCATTTGAGCCTCTTAGCAGCATTAAGATGGACTTGTTATCTTATAAGACTGCATTACTCTTAGCTCTGTGCTCAACAAAATGCGTGGGAGACTTTCACGCATTATCGGTACACCCAATGTGTACCAGATTTGCCCCAGACGGGTCAAAGGTCATCCTGTGTCCAAACCCCGCATATGTGCCAAAAGTCCCGACTCTAAATCCCAGAAGTCTGGACTTCGAACTGTCAACTTTTCCTCATCTCCCGGTTCTGACTGCAGAACAGAGGCGTTTGAACACGCTCTACCCTGTTAGGGCCCTGAGCGTCTACATGGAGAGGACTGGCAGTTGGCGAAAAACAAACCAGTTGTTCATATGCTTTGCTAATCCTGCCGCAGGCAGGGCCCTGTCTAAGCAGTGCCTCTTACACTGAATGACTGAGGCCATAAAGAGGGCATACAGCAGTAAATGTCAGCAGGTACCCAGTGGGGTACATGATCACTCAACCAGAGGCCTAGCCACTTCCTGGGACTTATTCAGTAGCAGATATCTGTGCAGCTGCTAACTGGTCATCATCAAACATATTTGTGAAACACTACAGCCTAGATGTCACAGCATGTGGCATAACTCAAGCTGTTCTCTCTACCATAGAGAATTGAACAGCTAACGCCTGTAGTCTGAGGCTGAAGTTCACATAAGCATGCATTTCAAGAGCATTTCCAGGGTGTGATTGAATTATGTTCCCATAGTCATATGTTACATCGCAGTGGACTGACTGATAAGGGAACTGGAGGTTGTGCACCATAACCAATGTTCCCTGAAGGAAAGGAACAAGGTGCAACACATGTTTGCCCCTTCAATGTCCAAGCTCGGAGAAGTGCGTGTAGAGAATGAACCTGTGGCGTCAGCACCTTTTATGCAAGGAGTGCGGGGCCTCCTTGCTGACACTGACGCCCACTTGCCTTAAAGCTCCACTGACATCATCTTTTAACTTTCCATAAAATGGCACAACATATATATATATATATTAAGATTGACCTCTGATCGTTTTTGCTAAAACAATGTGAAATGAATGAAAATTCCTCTCAAAAACAGTTTAAAATTAGCGCCTTTTTTTTCACACGATAAATACGGGGTTTCCCCGTCGCGCGCTTATGACGTCACTTCAAGACTCGCGTCAAATGCGCACCTTGTTTACAATGGACAAGATAACGCGACCCGTCCAATTTAGCCATCTAAAACTTTATATTTTAGCGGTTTGACTCCAGAGAAGCCAAAGTTATTTCCAGTAAACAGCAGGTTATAATTTTTTTTCAGCTCCTGCTGGTTTTTGGAGACTTTTCACTTCAGGAAGTGAGCAGCTCTGTGAGGTCTTACACAGCAGCTGATATGAGAGTCAGAAGGAATTCTACATGTAAATAGTTTTCACACCACTGAAATGGTAATATATTAGTTAATGTTTCTAATAATTATTCAACATTAATTTATAGTTTAAAAAATTAGTCCCTTTTAAATTATCTGTTAAATATATTATTCTTTTACTTTATTTTGTTTGTGTTTTCAGGTTTCCAGGTCTCCAGTCCATCACCTGAGGCTCTTCCTGAACCACTAGTACAACCCAGACTTTCACATCACAGCAGGTAAGATTGCATCAACAAAAAGAATAGTACTCAACAATATTCTTTGATGTAAATCTGTTGATTTTCTGTGGTTCTGATGAGGGAAGTGACAAAGTGGATGCAGCATTCAGCCCATAATGGACCCAGATGTCCTCTGCGTCCAGACCTACAACACCTGGACATCCAGGAGCGTGCACGAGGAGGTGTTGGAGTCTGAAGAAGTGTACAAGCAGCAAGATGAGAAGAAACTAGACAGATGTCCCCTGCGTCCAGACCAGTGGTGTAGTCTACGTGATACGCAGGTATACGCCGTATACCCACTAGAAAAGCTTGGGGATTTCCGTATAACCACTTAAATGTGCCCAATGATACGTAACGTGACAATAAACACGCGTTGCATAAAGATAGATTATGTTCGCTGCTCATAAGGACTCTTCACTGCGCCGCAACTCTCGCGGTTGCCATAGTTACGTGTTCCTCTGTTGTACGTGAGGCTCACAGCCATTGGCTGAGCTGAGCTCACTACCATAGTTCTCTGCTCTGTGATTGGTTTCTTAAGAAGCTCCTTTATGATTGGCTGCTCGGGATGCAGCCGGGCAACAGACGGTGTGGTAGAGCATTTTCGCTAACGACGACAGACTCAAAATGAAAAGGAAACAAGCTACACTTTTTGAATGTTTTTATAAACCAGCTGAACCCGAAGCTACAGAGACAACATTAGAAGAACCTACCAGTTCGACGGCCGAAACCAGCCATAATGAGGTTGATATCTGCATTTCCCCAGGTAAGTGTTGGCTAGTACAAGTTAGCTGAAGCTAGCTCAAGCAGCAAGTAACTGCATGTTTTTATCGACCTTTTCTGATGCCAAACTCCAAAATGCGCATCAAGAAACCTTGATGGAAACACGGTTACTGTCCAGAATTTTACAGTAACATTTCATATAAATAAATATGTGAATATAAGAATGATTTGTTTGTGACAAAGTCTGTCACTCCAATAATCAACAAAATGCTATGCTTTTTACTCTGTTTTAAAACTCCTTGTTTCATTTTTAGATCCAAATTGGCCAGCCTTGTGGAGTGAAAGTCAGGCTCGGGAATTTAAAAACAGACATCCCTGGTTGGAATGGAGGAACAAAAAATTAGGTAAATATAAAAAAATATGGGAACCAATTTGTATATAAGGTTTAATTGATATATTTCCAACATTAACATATTATGACTTGATAATTTTAAAATAGTCTGATAATCATATCTTTCAAAAGTTTAGTACAGTATATTACATGAGAAATTATATATATGTGTGTGTGTGTGTGTGTGTGTGTGTGTGTGTGTGTGTGTGTGTGTGTGTGTGTGTGTGTGTGTGTGTGATCATTTCATTTTCACGTTTTAGTTGGTCATAATGCAAAAGTGTATGCAAGTAATAATGAAAGGTAATAATGAATGTAATTGTCGACACATGCTTACAGTCTAGTGAATCAGTAGATTCTAGTATTATTACTGGTATCAGGAAATATTAAAAAATATACAATTATGACCATTTTTATTTACTTCCTGCAGGATGTGCTGTTTGCAGTACCATAACGTCAACTGGTGTCCTGACTGAAAAGAGGGTCTCCATATCGGAGGAGTGGGCCTCCTTCAAGATCCAGTCATCAGGCTCAGGTTTGTTGTGCATTTATTAAAATGTAAGCATCACAGACATTTTGCAATGTTAAATATGCTTAAAATTCAAAATAAATTGTCAATTACATTGCACTACATTGCATTTTTGTCTCTAAATGTCCTGATTCATCTCAGTAATCTAGGTAGAAAAAGGAAAAATTAAGTACCGGTAGGTCCTCCGGACAGGTTTTTGTCTCTAAGCACAGTATACCCACTACAAAAATGTAGACTACACCACTGGTCCAGACCTACAACACCTGGACAGGAGGGTGGACGAGGAGGTGTTGGAGTCATTTTTACAGAGCTGATGAAGTCAAACACCACTTGCTGATATTTTTTAAACTCAATTTTTTTTGATAATCTGTTCATATTAATGTTTCCCCAGAGGTTTTCATTTATTTGATAATATGGGATGGTTTTATTTTAATAAAATGTTTTTTTCAACATTCACCAATTTTGTTTTTACTAAAGTATGAGCTGTGAGTTGTAGATGCACGAATGAAATTAAAACAGATACACAAATATTCTCACAAAGAATAACTCAACACTAACAGATAATATAGTGTACTACTGTAACTTTATTTACACATAACTACAGAAACACTTGGTTCATTGTTATCCTTTTTTTTCAAACAATATGTTCATTTGAACAGTCAGAAAAAATATTAAATTCATTGATTCATTTTCATCTCCATGCTCTGTCCAGTTGTAGTATTTCTGCATATTTTAATGTCTTGATGCACAAACGTAGCTTTCTGCAGCAGTCCTGATGTTCTACAGATCCTGAAGATGTCTCCATCTGTTCTTTAACAATATAAAGGTTTGTTCTCCTCCACCTGGGTACACTCTTCAGGTGAAGACATTTCTGTGGATTGATGATAAAACACACAGACACACACAGTATATATCATATGCAGTATACAGGTAGTCCCCGACTTACGAGCGAGTTCCGTCACTAGGGGGCGCTCGTAAGTCAAAAATTCGTAAGTAGGAATCACATAGTAAAAAAAAAAAAAAATTTTTTTTTTTTTTTTTTACTTTTTTTTTTTTTATAAATGAATACATGTACAGTACTGGACAGTCACCAAGCACTTAGCCTATCCTAACACAGTTTTTAAAGATGAAGGAATAAGTTGAATTGTCTCCCTTTCACATAAAGGGAGCAAGCTCCCTATGGAGCCTGCAGGGAGGAGGGAGACAATTCAACTGATTCCTTCATCTTTAAAAACTGTGTTAGGATAGGCTAAGTGCTTGGTGACTGTACAGTACTGTACATTTATCTATTTATTAAAAATATACAGTATATACAGTATTTTTATTTTTTATTGTTTTTTATTTATTAATAGATAAATGTACAGTACTGTACAGTCACCAAGCACTTAGCCTATCCTAACACAGTTTTTAAAGATGAAGGAATCAGTTGAATTGTCTCCCTCCTCCCTGCAGGCTCCATAGGGAGCTTGCTCCCTTTATGTGAAAGGGAGACAATTCAACTTATTCCTTCATCTTTAAAAACTGTGTTAGGATAGACTAAGTGCTTGGTGACTGTCCAGTACTGTACATGTATTCATTTATAAAAAAAAAAAAAAAAAAAAGTAAAAAAAAAAAAAAAATTTTTTTTTTTTTTTTTTTTTTTTAATGAGATGCATGCTCGTAAGTCCGGGACCTCGTAAGTCAGAGCGCTCGTAAGTCGGGGACTACCTGTACTGTATATTAAGACAATGGGTCAAACTAATGTCTTCAGACTCCACCACCTCCTCGTCCACGCTCCTGGATGTCCAGGTGTTGTAGGTCTGGACGCAGAGGACATCTGGGTCCATTATGGGCTGAATGCTGCATCCACTTTGTCACTTCCCTCATCAGAACCACAGAAAATCAACAGATTTACATCAAAGAATATTGTTGAGTACTATTCTTTTTGTTGATGCAATCTTACCTGCTGTGATGTGAAAGTCTGGGTTGTACTAGTGGTTCAGGAAGAGCCTCAGGTGATGGACTGGAGACCTGGAAACCTGAAAACACAAACAAAATAAAGTAAAAGAATAATATATTTAACAGATAATTTAAAAGGGACTAATTTTTTAAACTATAAATTAATGTTGAATAATTATTAGAAACATTAACTAATATATTACCATTTCAGTGGTGTGAAAACTATTTACATGTAGAATTCCTTCTGACTCTCATATCAGCTGCTGTGTAATGCTGGATCCCCACCGCACGCATCTCGCGCAGCCGAAGCAGCCACTTTACATTGAAGTCTATGGGGACGCGAATCTTGGAGCAGCGGGTCGTGTCGCGGCGCATCCACAGCATACAAACAGCGCGAAAGTGAGCAGCAGCTGTTTCCTACTCCCGCGTCGCATCCGAGCAGCGACTGTGCTGCTCGGCAGCGCAGATGTGGAAGCACGCCATTCCGTGCTTCCACAGCTAGATTCAGCTCGCTGCTCAGCAGCAAACAATCAGGACCAATCAGGAGAGACTCTGCCATGTGATCACGCAACGACGACGGGACGGAATTAGGTGGGCACCGCGCGAAACGTTTAACAGATGAAAAAAATCCCGCGGTAAACATGGAGGAGAAACTTACAGCAGGTCGTCAAACTGGGGGCGGGTGACACGGAAGTACCGCTGAAAGCGCTCCTCGTCTGCGCGCAGCTCCTGGATCAGATGGTGAAATTCACCGAATCCATGACGCCTCTCTAATGTGGGGTGAATCCAGAATCGTTGTTGTGCACGGCGTCTGCGTGTTGCTGCTTTGTAGATTAAGTACAAGGCAATTCTTCGTATTGCGTCCGCCATTTTTCTGAGACCGGAAATAAACAAACACCGGAGCGGAAGAGGACCAACACGCTCCTCCTCCCACTGCAGACGCGTTAGATGAGGACAGTCATCTGTTGACAAGCAGCCAGTACAGTGCGTTTGGAGATTTTTGGAAGCGCGATATGCTTTAGGTGAGGATGAGGCATTAGACCTCACAGAGCTGCTCACTTCCTGAAGTGAAAAGTCTCCAAAAACCAGCAGGAGCTGAAAAAAAATTATAACCTGCTGTTTACTGGAAATAACTTTGGCTTCTCTGGAGTCAAACCGCTAAAATATAAAGTTTTAGATGGTTAAATTGGACGGGTCGCGTTATCTTGTCCATTGTAAACAAGGTGCGCATTTGACGCGAGTCTTGAAGTGACGTCATAAGCGCGCAACGGGGAAACCCCGTACGGTAGTCCCCGATTTACGAGCGCTCTGATCTGCGAGGTTCCAGACTTACGAGCTGCACATTTTTGGAAAAAACGAAAAAAATACTGAGTTTTCATGTGTTTTTTCACTTCAGTTAGCAAGTTAAGCATATAAACACACGTTTCCGATCATTTTTATGCACTCAAAAGTAGTTTTTAGATGAAAATAGAGTGTTTTTAGGTGCGCTAGCGAAAACCGTTCCAATTTACGAGCGGATTTCCGGATTTACGAGCGAAATGGCGGCCGTTCCAAATTACGAGATTTCCGGTTTACGAGCGCCTCGTTGTGACGGATCTCGCTCGTAAATCGGGGACTACCTGTATTTATCGTGTGAAAAAAAGGCGCTAATTTTAAACTGTTTT
>JBBPBX010009660.1:0-19858 GCA_038048925.1 Garcialebias charrua | reverse complement strand
TGCCATTTTATGGAAAGTTAAAAGATGATGTCAGTGGAGCTTTAAAAGGCGTGATTGTATTGCTTCAGGTGAACCGCGCTGGGGGGCAATTCCCATAGTCATATGTTGCATCTTGTTCCCTTCCTTCAGGGAACATTGGTTATGGTGTATAACCTCCAGTTTTTAAAGCTGGTGTATGTAACTTAAACATATTTCTTTACTCTGCCACTATCTAATGATAGATTGATGTTTGACCGGTAATCTCTGAAAAAAACTATAGTCCTCTGGCGTCTCCCGGTGGTAATAAAAGCATTTATAAAAACCAAAGCGCCCCGCGGTTAACCAGCCAATAAAAACAGAGTTTATAACCAGCCAATAAAAACAGAGCTTCTAACTTCTCACGCTCCTAACCCACGCCCCCACCCACGCCCCTGTCAGCCGCAGCGAGCCTGCAGCCGACGCGCAGGTTCTTGTTGAAATAATTGCAAAGCGATGCAAAACTGTTTTTTATGTGACACAAATGTATTAAATCCCCCTTCTTCATCCCTGCTCTGGACTTTTCTTTGTTTTTTTGCCAAAAGTCAAGTGATCGCTTTTTCCTCCAGACCTCCACTGACAGAAATGAGGAAATGGAATTTGTCACGAGCGAATTAAAATCGGGTTCAACGTGGCTGCCGAGGCTCTGCAGATTTGCTGGTGTTCTGGTGTGCTGGACCCTGTTTTTATTTTATTTTTTAGAACGTTTTATTAACATATAAACACAGAAATTCGGAGTGGCTGCGACAGGACATGAGTGGAGGCGGAGTTAAGGAAGCTGAGCTGATCTACAGCGAGAGTGATGGGAACAGAGCCATATATGGCTCTGAGGGGGAGGGAGCAGAATGCTTTTCCCTGTTGAAAATGTTTCTAAGTGCCAGCGTGTTCCAGAAACTGCAGAATGCAGCTTTAAGTGTTAATCTTGTTAAATTATTGTTAAAGTCCTCCCGTGCACACCCCAGCCGCCTCCATTTGGCAGCACATCAATTTTTGGCACAACAATTTTTGTGTTACACCATATTCAGTGACCATCATATATTGTGACCATAGGGGGCGCTGTACCATTTTTACACCATACTTTGCAATATCTGATAAACGCTATCATATTATGTGACCGTTTATTTTTTCATAATACTTGTGATATTAGTGTTCAGATGTTATTTTTTATTCCTTAGAGGAAGTAGAGAGTCAGCAGAAAAGTTTGGCTCAAGTATTCAATGTTTTTCTATAAGTTACAATATGGTCACAATATCTGATAAGCGATATCATATTCTGCGACTGTCTATATTTCCATAATAGTCATGATATTTGTGACCAGCCTCCTTCCTCCAAAGAATAAAAAAAAATTAACATCTGCCCACTAAAATCATGATTATGATGGAAACATACATGGTCACAGAATATGATAGTGTTTACCATGCATTGCAAAGTATAATGTAAAAATACAACAGCGAACCCTATGGTCACATTATACGATGGTCACAGAATATGGTGTAACACCGGCACACATTTCTGGGTTGTCAGTGGTGTCGTGTAACAAATCAGATGCATCAGTGGTGACATATAGATGTGATGTATACAGCGAAGTGACATATTTATGGATTTTTCCACTTTATTAGATGTATTTCGTGTCTCCAACCCAATGTGTCATTTTTCACCACTTTTATTGTCTGTCCAACAGATCTCACTTATAAATGAGTTTTCAAGGCTCCATGTGACTTATCTGTTGAAATAAAGGTTGAATGAGTACAGTATTTGGACTGATGTGACTTTTAGGGCGTAGCGACTTTTAGGGCGTATAGCGACTTTTAGGGCGGAGCAACTTTTAGGGCGGAGCAACGTTTACAGTGGAAAATATGGGCAAATAAATGTACAGACTGGGCCATATTTTTTATTTTTATTTTTTCCCTAAGAAATAAATTATACTTGAAATGAAATTGAAGCAATTTGTTTTACTTTGTGGTAAAATAAATAAATAATAAAAATAAAAATACTGTAATAATGAAAAACGTGGGTCCTTTTTTGCAGAATAACAAGAGAAAATTTGTTTTTTACAATGTAGGGGAACAAAGCAACATTTGGTTCTGTTCAATGTGTTTCCATCACTTATTCTTGTAGTTTTCCAGAAGGACTATTGGTCCACAAAGACGGAAGTGTCTCCATATTTCATCTTTACTGATCTGTGAAAGGCTGCACTGATATCTGCACGAAGGCTTACATTTGTGTGGGTCAGCCTTTGCACATCCACAAGGATCCCTATTTGGCTCTGGGGGGCTCTAAATGTAAGAGCAACCCCTCCCCAGCTGTTCACAGGTTCTACAGCAGAAATGGAAGGCATCTTTCTCTGTGATTTTCCGCACATGGACCAAGCATGTGTCACATGCAGGGATTTCTCTCACCCAGCTCAAATGGTCATGTGGATCGCCTGCTTTGTTGATGAAGTTTAGGATTACACATTTTAATGCTCCCAGCTTCCTGCCTGCAGACTGTGTAAAACACTTTATATCTTGCAAAACCTGGTCTGAACCAGCCTTTAAAAGCTGTATACTGTCAGCAGTTATTGATTTAAACATTTTCACCTAAGTATTTTCTTATCGAAACTGTTTTAACTGATGTACTTATTTAAAAGAAAGTATAAAGTTTAGAAGAGTGAACAGCTGTCTCAAATACTAGGCAAGGCATTTCGAAGTGTTTCTGCCCTCTAGTGGACACTAGGTGTACTACTGCAAGTTTTAACGTCTTACAAAGAAATGCTAAGTGTGTAGTTCAGTGTGCACATCCAAACACATTACAGTACACGAGTCTGCTGATCAGCAGTCAGTGGCAGCTTCCTGCCGGCCCTCAGTTTGGCTCAAATATCAAAACCTCATCAATTCTGCATGACCAAAGCTGTGTTTAAATGCCAAAGTGGAAATGTTTTAGGAGATAAGCACTCATCAAGGGCAAGTATTGCATTATCACTAATCTCCAAATTGCACATGCAAGTAGTACACATTTGCTCTGCATGCACGCTCAGCATCAGGTGTTGGTTATTCATCCTGTCAGTCTTTTTAAGTACAGCAGGTCTTATTATCCTACAATCAGAGATTACATTTTTCTTCTTTGAAAACAAAAATCCCCCCCCCCCCCCCCACCCCATGGAATGTGGCCTTGGCTCTAAAAGTGTGTGTTGTGTGTGTCTGCTGTACAAGAAAGAGAAAGATGTCCGTCTTCAAACATTTGGTGCAGATTTAAGATGCGTAATCAGTCTGAGTAAAGTTTGCTTTTGGATTATCACAAACAGGTTTTCGTTCTTTAGAAAAAGGCTGTGACTGATCAAAGAGCATGATATTTCAAAATTCAGTTTTAGTTTCCACCAGTTTGCAAGTTTAAAGAGGTTAAAAGACTCATTGTTGGAGCTCAGTGTGATTAAAACATCCAAAGTAAAAATCATTTATCAGTTTAATGTGTAGTTTGAATCATTTATAGAGCTGAATATTTCCTGTGGTGCAATTTTTAAATACAACAATAGCATGTACTTCTAATACATTTATAAATAGGACAAGTATTTTGAACTTTATATATGTTTGGGTGCACAGAAGAAAGGAAGTCATAAAATACATAAATAAAAACAAAAACAAGACAACCTGTAAAAACAAATTCTAGTTTGATGCTAATGAGGCAAATAGCAACAGAACTGATCACAGAACTGAGGCAAGCGTCTGAAGTATTTAATTATTTCCTTCCAAGTAAAATAATAATAATAATGCCAAGTATTTCATTTTGTCCTGATGCATGCTCAACAATCAAGGTAGAAAAATCTAAAAAAGTTAAGTCTGGTCCTCTGGACATTCAAAAAACAAAGCAAAACAAAAAAAATTGTGGAAATGTTTCGTCTTTCATCCGAAAGACTTCTTCAGTCTGAGGAGCTGTATTCAGCTCATTCTTATAAATAGCACCTTCGCATAGTGGATCAACCAGTTTGCTGCTGACAGCAAAAACCAGCTGTTTACTTGATCAAGGAGGACCATCAGCCTAACGATGGATCGTTAGCACCCTGATGGTTGCTTGCTATGCATAGTTCCCATGTGACGTAACATCAGGGGCATTTCCGGGTTGTCCTCCATTGCTAAGGCTCTCTCTAGCAGCAGGATACAGTGCTGTTTACCGGTAAATTTTCTCGAGTTTTTGTTTATTTTATTTTTTCTTGGTTGTTTCTTGCTGGGTTAGAGGGTGTTACAACTGATGTACCTGATGTACAACTGTACAAGCTACATCAGGTAAGCTGATGTAGCTTGTACTACATTGTTGATATTTACAATGAGCTTTAACGTAGCAAAGATTAGCTTAGCTGATGTAGCTTTTACTAAAGTAAACATTGCTGATATTTACTGTGGCACAAGCTACATTAGCTAAGCTAATCTTTGTTACGTAAAAAATTGCTGATGTTTACTGTAGCACAAGCTACGTCAGCTTAGCACGCAGTAATTAAATAACAGCAATGTTTACTGTAGCAAAGATTAGCTTAGCTGCTGTAGCTATGAGGGACATCTACATGTATATTACTGTAATCACTCTGCCAGTCAACAGGACGGTTATTAACATGAAGATTTGGACGTCCTTCACAAATCTGTCACTGATTATAAGCATCCATGGATTTAAAGCTGCGAAGCTCCTCCGTTGTAGGCACTCCTCATATTCACTAAATAATTAGCGATATCAGAGTAACTTCTTGGTGAAAACTTGTCCGTTCCATCTGACATGATTTCTTTCTCCAACTCATAGGGGTCAACTCCGACCACTGCTATTTTTTGCAGATATCTAGCTCTTGCGCTTTGGTCAAGAGTATCAATATACTTAGCTCTGGTAGCTCTAGTCTGTTCGCCATCTTCCGCCTATACAAATGGCGGAAAACCCAGTATTGCACAATACCGGTCACATGTGTGGGAACTATGTATTCAGAAGGGGCTGAGTGATACTAGCAATAACAGCATTGTAAGTGGGGGACAGTTGAACACGAAGGCCTCGACTTCTGTTTAACGATGGACGGTTTCTTTTCACAAAGATGGCCTCCTTTACTCCTCTCTCAAACCATCGTTCCTCTCTATCAAGGATGTGAACATCTTCATCCCTGAAAGAGTGACCGCTGGCCTGGAGATGAGTGTAGACTGCAGAGTCCTGACCTGATGATGTTGATCTTCTGTGCTGGGCCATCCTTTTGGCCAGTGGCTGTTTAGTTTCCCCGATATAAGACTGATCACAGCCCTCCTGACACTGAACAGCATACACAATATTACTCTGTTTGTGCCGGGGGACTGGATCTTTGGGATGAACCAGTCTTTGCCGTAATGTATTTTGGGGTTTAAAAGCCACTGGGACATTGTGTTTAGAAAATAAACGTCTCAATTTCTCTGAAACTCCCGCAACATGTGGAATGACCACTGGTCTGGGTCTGGGTTCCTCCTTTTCACCTGACCCAGACCAGTGATCATTCCGTAGGTTGCGGTAAAAAGTTTTTTTTTTTTTTTTTCAAATCTGTGTCCATGACAAATTTATGAGTGGACCTGGAAAGTCTGTATTCAAAATAATCTGTTGCAAAGCAGTAAAGTCCATCCCAAGATCCCATTAAAAAAATTTGGTTGAACCTATCAATTAAATTAAGATTTATCATGCTTAAACAATATAATAAGAAAAAAAATCAACATGGCTGAACTGATTGTTCCACACTCTAATTAAGATTAAAATAATCTGAGAATGTTTTTTTTTTGTTTTGTTTTGTTTGTTTGTTTCAGGCCCCATCCACACTACTCTGGATATTTTTCAAAACCGAGATTTATTGTTATGTTTGCACCTCCAAACCACACAATTTTAGTGAATTAAAAACTGTTGTTTAAATAAATAAAAACTCACTAAAGTGATGTAGCAGTTATGAAGTGAGATGGAGGAAGAAAGGTGACTCTTTCTCTACTCCACTACATTTTTTTAGCACTGTTAAAGGGGAGCAGCTGGTCAGTTTACAAACCAACAACTCAATTAATATATTCACCCTTTAATAATCAGAATCAGTCACTGAAGTAGAATCCATTAATTACAGGGAGTTCTATACCACAACAAATGAAAATTCAAGAGACCAAAATTGTTTTTGAAATTTTATTTTTAAAAAAATATCAAAGAATAAACAACAATAATAAACAAACAAACAATAATTAATAAATCAAAGCTTAATTATCTTATCTAAGGCCAAATTGACTCTGAACAAGAATTATTTCAGTTTGTATGTGTAATAAATAATGATATTAAAGCCGTATGCGCCCACCAAATGTAAGAAATAATGCGGTTGGTAAGGTATTTAAACACTTACTGAGCCACCATTATTGTAGATGCGCAGTTTAGCAGACTTTAATCTTGCACAAACTGCCACCACATGCGCGAGTTCTTCCTTTTTCCGATACTAAATTGTTTTTACTGTGATTAGACAAGAATGTAATTTCACAAGAGGCTCAACTTATGTTGGTCTACCAAAAAAGATAGACCTTTTATTGAAACTATCACAAGAATTACATTAAACATTTGTATCGATATTAGCTCTGATTTAATAACTATATTGACAAGAATTCAAATTAAAACAAACAGACAGTTTAAACTTAACTGTTGGCACATTACTTGACAGATTAAAGCTTATGAAAAATAAGAAATAGGAGGAAGGAGTACTGGAAGCTAAGTTAAGCTAAAGTTAATTATTTTGAAAACAACCAGGGTGGCAAGCTTTCCCATACGGATCTTAGCTGTACTTCCGACACGTGCAGCATACAAACAACGCCTCTTTACCTGGTGACGAGACGTCTTGCGAGGTGAGGACTGAGAAGTTTGTGGACACTAACGGACTGTGTTGTCCAGTGAACGTCCAGATGACTTCGTGCGTGTATGACTGGGTCAGACGAGCGGGAGCACGCTTTCACCGGCAGGAACAGGCCCCAATCGCACTGGTTGAACTTTCAAAGTAAAACTTCAGAAAACAAATTCTTCCAGAAAGGAGTGAATGGATCAAAGTAAGGCTTTACTATGATTCCAGCTGAGACGTGGGTCGTTGACACATGACCGGGCCGTCTCCAGCTTTCCACAGGGGAGAAGCAAGTTGTCAGTTCGTTCTCCTCCAAAAAACTAAAGGAAAATGCAGGAAGTGCCCATTTATAGGGGAGGTGGGGTCTGACCACCTCCTCGATGACTATTGGCCGAAAGTCTCTTGACGGACAACAGGAAAAATGTTTACAAAGCGACCAGATGGCCGCTCGTGAGCACAGAGAAATATTATGGCTAACTTCATAGACAACACAAAAGAAGCTGCAAGTTAAACGTTTACTCTGACCTTGTGCTTTAGATTCAAAGACTGCTTGTTCTGCAGAAATAAACCAGCAGAAGGGTCAAAGTCATGCAAGTAACAGATCATCATTGAAATGACAAAAATACTGTTTGATCAATTCTGAATTAACACACATTAAAGAGAAAGTTCAATCTGATTAATTAGTGTCCATTAATTCAAAATAATTGTAACAAAATATAGTGTCCACTTGTCTCCTTGAGCTCCAAGCAAGTGTAACACTGAGAGTTTCAGAGAGGTGTGAACCCTAAAATATCAAAGACGAGGTGTATCACTACAGTCCCCCTTTTTGGAAGTCATCGCCTGTCCTTGGAGATGAGTTCCAACCCGAAAGGATACCACCGAATGTCTCTGACCTCTATGTAATCCAGCAAGTGGAAAAAAAAAGTCAAAAAAAGTTCAAAATTATATTCCCATAATGTTTTTGGAAATTCCATACTGTTCGTAGGTAATCCCTTTGCGGTAAGCTTTCAATCCTTTGGAAAACATAGTCTGTTAACCCATGGAAAACTGAGTCTGTGATCCCTTGGAAACAAAGTCTTATAATCCACAACGGTAAATCCACAACGATGGGGGTTATTGATTTCATCAGCAAGAATGGTTTTTAATCAGCATGTAGAGGGGATCCCTCGATTGAAGCAGAGGAGGCGGGCCTTGGATGAAGGTTGAAGACCAACGTTGGATCAGCAGGTCCCCACATCGAAGGTTGCAGGCTGGATGGCTTCCAGTCGGTGCCACCCTGGTTCAATGTGTCATGCAATTATGTGGTTTTAGGTGGGCTTATGATTGGGATTTTACATTAGGCCTTACCTATATGCACCTGGTATGTAAGCTATCATGGATTAGATCAGCTAAAATTACCAATTAAGGGGTGGATCAATGCTGTAAAAATCAGAAATAGGGATCTATACCTATAGAAATGTGGAGGGCTTCTGTAACGAAGGCCTCTTCATTCAAACTATTCCTCCATTCATTATTTAGTTTAGGTTAAACTAAAAATAAAAAAGATGAAATCTAGTTTGGTCTAAATGTCTGTTGTCTTTTAGACGAATGACGCAAGATTTGGTATTCCCTATAAATTTTGAAGTCTATGGCGAGACTCATCAAAATGAATAGATCTAGAATAGAAACGATCGAATCGGTTCTATCTAAATGATTGGGAGATCAGTGTAGATTATAGTACCTTAAGTAGTATTAATCTACAATGACTTTTCAAAGATTGAGATCTTTAACAAAATGAACAGCATGTTGGCATAGTTAAATCCATTTAAGTCTTCAACTTATCAACAATCAAAACCTCTTTGGCTGGGAGTGTTCAGAAAACAATAACAACTTCAATAACAACAAAAGTAGCAATTAAGCAACTAAAAACAACGTTTCACTACAACAAACTCGCTCTGGTCGTCAGATTCCAACGTGTCACACACAAGAAAAACAGTTCTTAGCTTTATAACCGATGTCAATTAAATCCTGCAGATTTAAACGGTTGTTAAGGTTAGTTTTTGTTGTGGGTTTTATGCTTAGCGTTTCTAAGTTCTAGTTGGAACGGTTTCTTTTCGCAACTAGAATAGTTTAAACTGTTTAGTTTATTTACTATCCTGTGCTTGGACGACCTTGTTTTCCCATGAAGTCTGTGAGTTTGCGAGATCTTTGTCGTTTGTGGGGTTATTGAAATCTTTGTCCTTGACATGGGCATGGCCTAACATCACCCCCCTGTGGTCATGAGGGACCACGCACACAGGTGTGGACGTCCGTCCATGGGCACGAGTTAGGATGCCTTTGTTTAGTTTAAGCTGTTCGCGCAGTTTATGGGGAGCCTTGTACAGGAACCTTATAGGTTTCGGCCAACGTACCTCTGTACGTTTACCTCTTTCTGCGTAATGCAGGTGTGTCACAACTGTCGGCGCCGTCGCAGGCGTGTCACTGTCGTTGTGATGTACGTCTTCCCAATTCATGACAGAAGAGGTGCTCTTTGAGTCTGTAAGAACTATGTCATCTCTGAGTAGTTCTACATTCAAATGCTCTTGAACCAAGGTTTCATTGAAAGCTTGGCTGATAGCCGAATTACCTGTCCCAGAGGACAGTACAGCGTTCTCGGTGTGTGATCCTTGGATCTCTACATCGTCCTCTACCTGTGGTAGGAAGTGTGAGTCTGCCCCCCTTTTGTTTGAGGAGGGGTCCTCAAAATCTGTAACAATGGAGTCCAAGTGACTGTCAGCGTGTTGTAGACTGTCACCTTCTGGACTCAGATGTCCTCGAACCAAGACTTCACTGAAATCTTGGCTGTATGCCGAATTACCTGTCCCACAGGACAGCACAGCGTCATCGGTGTGGGACCCTTGGATCTCCACACCTTCTTCTACCGGTGGTAGGTAGTGCTCAGTGAGTGCTGAAGGTGTCAGCTCGCAGAGGAGGTTCTCGTGATGGGCCAGAGTCTGGTCCAACTGTTGAGTCTCCTCTGTCTCACCTGTATATGAAGGATCACTTACCGGGTTTGTGGTCTCGGTTGGGGAATCCTTTTTTACCTCAGCGGTACCTGCTGTTAGACAGTCAGTGTCCTGACCTTGGGGAGGTACCTCGAATGGCAGTGGACTGCTCACTGTGGCCCACATTGTCTGATTGCCATAATTTATAATCGCTTCAAAGCGATTTATAAAATCTTGGCCAACCACAAATGGAGCCCGGAGTGAGTCAAGATCAGACACATATACCGGGTGGTATAGTGACATCTCGCCAATCTGCATGTGAACCATGGCAATAGCTGTCAGGGTTGTACCCATTTCTGAGAGTCCTTGCAACTCTATAGCACATTCTGTCAGGGGTATCTCTCTGCCAACACTGTTAGCGGCGGTCCGTAGCCTCTCAAACAGCTCGGCTGACATGATAGTCACGTCTGAGCCGCTATCCAGGAGTGCTTCTTGCGCGAGGACCCCTTCCAATGTGAGCGGCAGGTAAGCTCTCTTAGCTATTCCCCTTCTTATAAAGTTACACAGAAACCTTTCAGGGTTTTCCACACGTTTCTGTGTACGTGTGACTCTGTCTGTGTAATCGTCGTCGCTGTCAGCATCATGATGGCTGTCTGCCTCATGGCCTTCAGGATGTGGATTTTCAGCAATTTGTTTGCTGTCAGCATCTGGACTTTCAGGACGCTGATCATCAGCAATTTGTTTGCCGTCAGCGTTTATGTCAGTGTTGACGTTGTTGTTGTCAACTGTGTGCACTGAGTTGTTGCAAAAGGCAGTGCTGCGCGTCGCTTCATCAGGATGAACAACGTTGTTTGTGTTATCATCAAGGACAACGTCACACGTTGTGTCAGCTTGGTCAACCACTGTAACAATCAAATCATTTGACAAACAACTCACAATCTCAGTCACGTCCACGCGCGGAGGCGCCGCTTCCATAATCTGGAGCATGTGTGACTCATTGCATGTCTCAAACTGTGCAGTTCGAGGGGCAGTGGCAGGAGGGCCGCTTCTCGGGGGCACATGTCGGGACAGACCATTTTTCAAAGGGTCACGGTTCCCAGACATCAACTTCTCTCGAAGTTCACCCACTGCGAGACCTAGGTGAGAACTCTTTTGGTTCGATCCGGACCATCTGGGTTCATCTGGAGGGCGAACACCTACCTTGTGTGGTACTCTGCTCATCTCAAGGTTTTCCCCCTGAGGGGCAGGGGGTTCAGAACTCCTACAGCTCGTAGCACCATGCTGTTGTATGTTATTATGAAAAACCTGTGACCTCTCGCACTTTGAAGGAGAGGGAACCTCTTCTACTTCCTGCGAGTGGGATGTGACCTTTTGACCTGGGCACACCACTGAGGGTGTTTTTCGCTGTTCGAGCATGTCAAAAAATTCCATAGCACATTGTTTAATTTCTGCCATGGTACTCTCTTTGCAATTAACATTGAAGCGAACACATTTCATTATGAAAGGTATCAGATTCAAAGTGAAACGATTTTTAAACTCCGCATCTTCCTCTAAGCCAGGTACAGTTTTATTCCCTGTGTAAACAGAGAGGAGCCTGTCGTAAAACACCAGGGGATGTTCACCTGGTTCCTGAAGGACGTTCTTTGCAGCTAAGTGCCTATCAAAGGATGCACCTGTTTGAACGTCCATCTTTGTACTGATGTTCTGTGAAAAATCAAGTAACGTGGGTCTTATATCACAGTGTGCAGTCTCACCATGAGACGCCTTCGGCAGTCAACATGGAGTCCAAGATGTGAGATCAAATAAAAATCAGTGATTTTTATTAATTTGTCGACCTGTGACAAGGTCAAACAAAAAACGGCTGTCGTGGCAGCAGGAGCCTCATGTGCAGAGGCCTCCACCTTATCTGGAAATTTGTGAAACACAAATTAAATGAAGCCACCGTAGGGAGCAAGGCCTACCAGCTTGTTATTCTAAATAAACTTGTATCTAAAATAAATAGGAGGGCCTGTGTGCAGCTGCACAGTAACATCCAAGACGTGAAATTTGACAAAAATCAGTGATTATTATGAAATTGTCAAAAATCAGTGAGACGACCATCAAGGTCGGCTAGTTTTTGTCTGATTATTTGTGAAAACCAAGACAAAATATGCCTCCTGTGTGTTATTTTAAACTTGCAGTTTAAAAACAGGGACAGACAAACGTTGTTTTGCACACGTTGTAACTGTTCTGCCATCAACATTTGATTATACGTGAAAATCAAATGAAAGGGTGCTGTGTGTACAATATTCTCAAAATGTTTCCCGTTTAAACAGGAACATTCAACATGTACACATTACAGGAAGACTGCGTCTCCTAATGTAATCAGCAGATGGGGTGAGCAGCGCTGGATAAATTTATCACAGCGACCGCAATTTCTCTATCTGACCGCTATAGAGGCGCTGTTATCACCCGTGAGCGAAGCTGCAGCTTTTAGCCCACAGACATCTAACACGGATGAAAAGCATCAAGCAGACAGACCCAAAGCGTTACGTGGTACAGCTTCAGAGCCCCAGGCTCACAAAAACGAAATCATGTGAGCAAAATCGGTTGAACTGTGAAACCTTTTAAACTGCGTTTAAAAGAAATAAGGTCGGTCCTCATAAAACCGGCAAAATCGGTGTCACGTGACCTGGTCACATGGCGATCGGCAGTCTCAGAGCAACCGACTCAATCCACCCATTAAAATCTCAAAAACACCGCGTTTAAACAGTCTTTTCAATGACAGTAATGGACAAACAAGCACGGAAACTCGTCTGGGACAAGCAGCTGTGAAGTGAAAGTTGACGAGGAGCGGGCTTCACCCACTGCGCAAGCGTCAACACTTACAGCGTAATCGACCAATCACAGCGAAGACAGAACTGTAGTTCTAAAACCCAAGTGTTCATGGGAAATTGTGTCTTCCAAACCTAACGCCGCCCACGTGCGACGTGCCGTTCGAGCGGTGTGTTCACGGACCTGCGGTCGGTCGAACAAAAGCGTGGAACGGACTTTTCAACGTTCTAAAACAGTCATAAATATCGCAAAACACCGCGGTAAAGCCAGTCTTCGACGATATCACGTGCAAAGAACTCAAACAACACAAATAAACCGTCAGAAATGTGTGCAAAAATGAATCAGACAACCAGAGTCTACAGAAACCAACGTTCTTGAACGCGACACACAATGGACCAATCACAGCGTTTTAAGCAGCCATTTTGTCTCTCGGTACCGTTTAGCTTATAGCTCGACCCAAGGTTCTAGACCCTTCTTTCACAAAATAAACGTATTTTTACACCGCAGAAAATACTGTCAATGAGCTAAAACACAACCAAGCTAACTCTCACGCCCCCAGGGGAGGCAGCACGCTAACTGTGTACAACAACGGACTTTACGTCAAACGGAACCGGATCACAGTCCGGCCGAAAAGCGGAGTGGGTATCACCCGAACCTCGGCAACACACGTTGTAACAGAAAAAGGCACTTAATGGAGCAGCATATGTGTGAAACAGACCTTCAACAGCAAACCGCACATGTAATAAAATGAAGCAGTGGTGACTCGGCGGTCACAAAACGAAAAAAATGCATGCAGCCTCGCGACACGTAATGAAACGTCTCACAAAAACAAACATTCATTCATCCGCAGCTCCAAAACACACGTTCAAAAGTGAAAGAAAAGAATAATTCTAACGGGAAAACGCACCAGACAATGCCACTATTAGCAATCTCTGAGACACTCACCAGCCAAAAACTATCCTATAAGTCCACAACAGGATGCAAACTAATGCCAACAACACCGTAACATCAAGCTACACAAAACAACTTAATAAACGTTCCAGGAACTCGTACGAGCCACCAAATGTAATAAATAAGACCGTATTAAAGCCGTATGCGGCCACCAAATGTAAGAAATAATGCGGTTGGTAAGGTATTTAAACACTTACTGAGCCACCATTATTGTAGATGCGCAGTTTAGCAGACTTTAATCTTGCACAAACTGCCACCACATGTGCGAGTTCTTCCTTTTTCCGATACTAAATTGTTTTTACTGTGATTAGACAAGAATGTAATTTCACAAGAGGCTCAACTTATGTTGGTCTACCAAAAAAGATAGACCTTTTATTGAAACTATCACAAGAATTACATTAAACATTTGTATCGATATTAGCTCTGATTTAATAACTATATTGACAAGAATTCAAATTAAAACAAACAGACAGTTTAAACTTAACTGTTGGCACATTACTTGACAGATTAAAGCTTATGAAAAATAAGAAATAGGAGGAAGGAGTACTGGAAGCTAAGTTAAGCTAAAGTTAATTATTTTGAAAACAACCAGGGTGGCAAGCTTTCCCATACGGATCTTAGCTGTACTTCCGACACGTGCAGCATACAAACAACGCCTCTTTACCTGGTGACGAGACGTCTTGCGAGGTGAGGACTGAGAAGTTTGTGGACACTAACGGACTGTGTTGTCCAGTGAACGTCCAGATGACTTCGTGCGTGTATGACTGGGTCAGACGAGCGGGAGCACGCTTTCACCGGCAGGAACAGGCCCCAATCGCACTGGTTGAACTTTCAAAGTAAAACTTCAGAAAACAAATTCTTCCAGAAAGGAGTGAATGGATCAAAGTAAGGCTTTACTATGATTCCAGCTGAGACGTGGGTCGTTGACACATGACCGGGCCGTCTCCAGCTTTCCACAGGGGAGAAGCAAGTTGTCAGTTCGTTCTCCTCCAAAAAACTAAAGGAAAATGCAGGAAGTGCCCATTTATAGGGGAGGTGGGGTCTGACCACCTCCTCGATGACTATTGGCCGAAAGTCTCTTGACGGACAACAGGAAAAATGTTTACAAAGCGACCAGATGGCCGCTCGTGAGCACAGAGAAATATTATGGCTAACTTCATAGACAACACAAAAGAAGCTGCAAGTTAAACGTTTACTCTGACCTTGTGCTTTAGATTCAAAGACTGCTTGTTCTGCAGAAATAAACCAGCAGAAGGGTCAAAGTCATGCAAGTAACAGATCATCATTGAAATGACAAAAATACTGTTTGATCAATTCTGAATTAACACACATTAAAGAGAAAGTTCAATCTGATTAATTAGTGTCCATTAATTCAAAATAATTGTAACAAAATATAGTGTCCACTTGTCTCCTTGAGCTCCAAGCAAGTGTAACACTGAGAGTTTCAGAGAGGTGTGAACCCTAAAATATCAGAGACAAGGTGTATCACTACATATGCACACAAATTTAGACAAAGTTTGACTATGTAAATAAATAGTTTACTTTGGATTTTAGTTCTAAGAAGTTATTTAATGTGACCAGATCAAGTCATTTATTATCACTGCAAGACACAAAATTATTTATTAAGTTGCATCAGCTAAGAATCAACCAGACCAAGATTTTCATCATGTCACCAGTTTCTGCTCCTTACCGGGTCAGTGTTGAGGATCACTCATCTTTCTGGGGTTCTGCTGGTGGATCAGACCAGAACACCACAAGGATGACTCGCCAGTACTGCCCAAGGTAGCTGAACATCAAAGTGACTGCTTCGGGGGGTCTGTGGGGGCAACAGCTGATGAGAAGGTGTGCCGCCCATCGGCACCTTCAACCAGCTTAGACTTCAAGCTGAGAACACGAGTCTTGCAGTGAGAAAAATGTGTCATCTTCTGTAATTATTTAACTTCGTTTTTATCTAGTAAATTGTAATTGAGCAACATGTTTATCTGCAGGATCGTGAGCCCAAAACAAACTACATCAGGATCTGAGCCCAAAGCCGAAGTGGTCAGGTTCAGGAGTACAAGACAAACTGTCGTCACACAAAGAGACTTTGTGTAAAAGCAGCAGCTGTCAGAAGATGTTTAGACTACTCTTAGGAACATCATGACCTCCCCTCTGCAGCAAACAGCTCCAGCTCTAAGAGCCCACAACAGACGTGTCTTCAAGGAAAAGCCATCTTCTGAAAAACATGCAAAAGAAGTATGACAAACACATTACAATATTGCACATGATTTCATCACAATGATCGAAAACAACAACCAAAATCATTCCTGTTCACACCTGTCAATCAAATAAAACAAACTTCATTAATATTTTTTTCTTAAAAACACTGAAATAAGGTACGGTAAACATTAATCAGACTCTGACTCTGTGTGCAAGGACAGTGAATGTGTGAAAAACACCAGACATTATGTTAGTCAAAAGTAACTTTAGAGAGCACAAGTCATGGTGAGTCTGGAAGACAACCCAAAGGTCAAGGGTCGTAGTTATGGGAGTGCATCTCCGTGCTACAGCAGAGATGAAACTGTTCAAGTTGAAACCACATAAAACAAAAATACAGTTCGAGAAACAGCAAGAAAAACTGAAAGTTATGCACCATAACTCATGTTCCCTGAAGGAAGGGAACAAGGTGCAACATACTTGCTATGGGAATTGCGCCCCCCGCGTGATTACCTGAAGGAATATACTCACGCCTTAACGGCTAGGGGCTTCACTGCCGTGCCAGAGGCCCCGCCCTCTGGGTACTTAAGCGGCTTGCGCCCCTCCATCTTTCTCCAAAGTTGCACTTCACCGAGCTTTCAGCATTGAAAAGGGCCAGCTATGTTGCACCTTGTTCCCTTCCTTCAGGGAACATGAGTTATGGTGCATAACTTTCAGTTCCCTTTCAGTTGGTCTCTCGGTGCAACATACTTGCTATGGGAACGTAATCCATTCACGCCCTTGAAATGCTCAGTAAAATGCATGCTAGAGTGAACGTCTGCCTTTGACCAACAGGCACCTCAAGGCTACTTTCTACTGTGTGTTAGAAAGGACAGCCTGAGTGACGTCACCTGCAGTAACATCCAAACTGTAATGCTTTGCAAAAGTATTTAATGAGCTCCAATTCGCAGTAGCACAGATGTCTGTGACTGGCACACCCTTAAATAATGACCAGGAAGTGGCCAAGCCCCTAGTGGAGTGAGCATGCACTCCAGAGGGTACCTGTTGACCTTTGCTACTGTAGGCCCTTTTAATGGCCTCAGTCACCCAATGTGAGAGGCGTTGTTTTGATAGGGCTCTCCCGGTAGCAGGTGCTGCAAAGCAGACGAACAGTTGGTTTGTTTTCCTCCATTCGGCTGTTCTCTGCATGTATGTGCGTAAAGCCCTCACTGGGCAGTGAGCCTGTGGGCTTTCCTGTTCCTGAGTGATGACAGGGGCAGGTGGAAAGGAGGAGAGATCAAAATCTAGACTCCTATGGTTCAGAGTCAAGACCTTGGGAGAGTATGCAGGATTAGGCCTTAGTGTGACCTTTGACCCGTCAGGGGCGAATCTGGTACACATTGGATGTACAGACAATGCATGAAGGTCACTCACGCGTTTCGCCGAGCAAAGTGCCAGGAGTAGAGCAGTTTGATAAGATAGTAAATCTATCTTAACCTTGTTCAGTGGCTCGAATGGAGGGCCACAAAGAGCCCCCAGGACCAGGCCAAGATCCCAACCAGGGGCCAGGGTCCTGTTGGGTGGTTTAGTCCGAAGCATACCGCTCATAAATCTTATTATGATTGGATATGTTCTGGGTGTCTTGTATCCCCAGCCTTCGTGACAGGCTGAAATCGCTGATAAGAAAACTTTAATCGTTGAATAAGAACGACCTTTTTCCAGTAAATCCTGAAGGAAAGTCAGGAGTTGAGCCAAGTCGCATGCATAAGAAATAATATTTCTTTCTGAGCACCAGGCTTCAAAAATGCCACTTTTGTGCGTATAAAGATTGTGTTGAACCAGCACGGGCATTTTGTATGGTCAATACCACATTTTCTGGCAAGCCTGACGCCATCAACCTGTTCTTTTCAGCCAACAAGCTGAGGCTTTTGGCAGTTCCTGGCCTAAGTGGTTGTATTGCCCCTTCTGGTGACACAGAGGCTGTTAACCCCTGGGGGTCAACCAGATTGGGAAGGCCTCCCTGCTGGTGTGCTCCCAAGTTACCCTGCTCAGGGTTAATTGAGGGCCGATGTAACCTGTCAACTTTATTTGACAGGTTTTGAGCGGAAAATATATTTTCCTCTTCCAAATTTGGAGTCCTGTTGTGAGGCTGCGAGTTATGTAAATGAGCAGATCTCTTAACTCCAATCTGTTCCCTGGGGTGGTCCAGTTTACTGGTCCTTGGCTTTAATGGAGCGTTGGCACCAGGTAAACTGACCGAGGTCCGTGTGTCCCCCTCTGGGGGAATTATTTTTGAAAGCAGTTTTGGATCAGCACACAACGGGAGGATACGTGCTGTCTGAGTACTGCTCGGGCATTGCATGTCCCTCATTAATGATAAAGGATCAGCTGCCCCGTGAGAGCGTGGGGGTGTTCCTTTTGGTTTGGCAGACTTTAGATTATTTGATGATAAAGAGCTCAGTCCCTCTTGGAAAACAGGAAGAGAAATCTGATTCGGCTCTGACATGTTTTCATCCACAACAGGCTGAACACAGTCATTGTTGTGGAGGTGTGAATGTGGCTGCCTGAGGGCGTCTGATGTAGCCCCCCTGTTGTCAAACTCTGTCCGCTCGCCTCTCTGAGGTGCGGACATGTCACGTGATCGTCTGGTTAGTGTATTGGCTCTCCCATTGTTCACAATGGAACCAGGGCTTGAGCACGTGACCCTCCCCACCTGTCTTCCTGAAAGGTGTGGGGGGGGGGGTTCGCAGACGCCTCTGTGTCTGCTCATTGCAGAGGCACTCTGCTGGGGTTTATCAATTATGCTAATACCCCGTGGGCCGTGAGAGAGAGGGGGAAAAAGGCCCTCTCTCTTTATGACGGCTTCCAGGTCAGAAAGACCTGATTTGTGTTGTTGTTGTTGTTGTTGTTGTTGTTGTTGTTGTTTTTGGTCAATAAAACAGAGAGGAGCTGTTTCATGAACTTTATTCGTGCTTATGTGCAATGACGTACATGATTTTATGTCACTCACAGCAGAAAAAGCATGATTTGTGCATGCTGTAAATAAACCAGCTGATTGTACTGTGTTACAAGCAAAGTCTGGACATGAAGGGATCATTCCCGTTACCACGTGGGCGGGTGACCCTGTAATGTGAAAACGTGGACCTGGTTCATCAGGCACGTTTCTGTCTGTTGTCACGATTCACCGAGGAGGCCCTGTGCTTGGTCGCCTGGCGGGGGACAAACCTGTTTTTGCTCAATGCGTGCTCGGTACGAGGTGGGCCCTATGGGGGTCTTTGCCTGGGCTCCTCCTCGTATGCTGGCCGCTTCTGCGGTGGGGCATGGGTTTCCGAGTGGTGCCGAGACTACGCAGGTCTGCTACCAACAGACTCTCTTGGGGTGGCGCCCACCCGGAGAGCTTCTGCCTGTCTGTGTCTTTGGTCCAACTTGGTCTGAATTTGCTCCAAAGCTTTACCAAATAATCCCGCTGGCTCTATCGAGTGGTGGAGAAAAGGCACCTTCTGTCCCTCCGGGAGATCCGTCAGATTCATCCAGAGGTGGCGGATCGCGATGACCACTTCCGCCATCCCCTGCCCTGTGCAACAGCGGCTGTTCCCATCATACGGAGTACAAAGTCTGTTGCTCTGCGGGCTTCATACAGCAAGTCGGCAGCCGCCTGCTTGTCCGTTGTTGTTTGGAGTTGTTGCAGCTTTTCCGCTAGGTAAGCCTGCATTAACACGGATGCGTTCATGGCACGTGCCGCGAGTCTCTGAGCCCTGTAGCATTTCTCGAGAAGAGACGCTGAGGCTCGACAAGCCTTGCTGGGAAGAGTTGGTTTTGTTCCTGATGATTTAGGAGCCAGGTGAGACGCTAGTGTGTCCTCGATCTGAGGCATGTTAGCTATTCCCACTTCATCCATCCAATCCACGTCGAGGAACTGTGAGAGGGGGAGAAGCATAGGGGCTCGTGGCTGAGTCCAGGTGCGCGTTAGTTCTGTCAGAAAGTCCGGGAACACGGGCATCTTTTGCCTCGTGGCGGTCTGTTGCTTCGAGTAAAAATAGTTTCCTGCCAGTCTCGTGACCTGTTGGCGAGGCAGAGGTTCAGGCCATGGGATATGCAACACGTCCGTTGCTCTGTGGCA
>JBBPBX010009659.1:2928-27635 GCA_038048925.1 Garcialebias charrua | reverse complement strand
ATATATATATATATATATATATATATATATAAATATATATATATATATATATATATATATGTATGGGCGGCCGTGGCGTAGTGGTAATGGCAGTCGTCCCCCGATCGGAAGGTTGGCGGTTCGAATCCCGGTTCCCCACACCATGTGTCGTTGTGTCCTTGGGCAAGACACTTAACCCCGAGTTGCTCCCGGTAGGACTGGAAAGCACCTTGCATGGTAGTCTGCCGCTACCGGTGTATGAATGTGTGTAGCATTCAATGTGTGTAGCGCTTTGAGATTTTCACTAATGAAAAGCGCGTTATAAATTGAATTCATTATTATTATTATTACAGTGTAATGATAATGTGTTAACTTTCCCACACCGAGCTCTTAATAATTCCTTTCAACCCGATTGATTGGATAGCCTTCTAAAGAGGAGTTTGTTGAAGTTGCTGTAGCTGGCCCTCTTTTGATGTTGTTGTTTTAAAACTGTCTGATTTAATTATAGTCATGTCTGCTGTCAGTGACGCCACTCAGAGTTTTCACTCTGAGGTCACTGCTGCCTCAGGCGATCCTCATGCACATTTGGAAGTTCAGGGGAAGAAGGGGTGGTGGGTGGAGGTGGGTCCAACCAAATATAAACTTCAAATATGTTTATTTTCTTATTACCCTGCTGAGGAAAGCAGTCCTGACTTAAATAAATATATAAAAATAGTGTTTGCAGATTAGTAAAGTTACATGTGAAACTTGTCATTACTGTAGTGATTTTTTCAAATTTTCTATTTTTCTCAGGTTACAAATTGGCTCCAAAAGCCACAAAAACAATAGTCTCATGCTAGCCTGGTTAAAACCAGACCCTTGTCCTTCACTTCGCTTTGAACTAGGGTCTGGACTTTCTCCATAGAGAAACGATTCTTGCTGGAGGCGTGGCCTCTGCCTGAGGAACAAAACCATTGGATCTTAGAAAAATTTTGAACAGGGAAAAGCATTCTGCTCCCTCCCCCTCTGTGCTCTGCCGAACTTGACATCAGCTCCGCCTCCTGCTGCATTTTCTCTCGCTGCCTGCATATTCTGTGTTTATATGTTAATAAAACGTTTGAAAAATATGAAATAATAAAACCATGTAGCGCTTGTCCAGCACACCAGAAGACCAGAAAATATGCATGGACTCGGGCAACAACGTAAAACCCGAGTTTTTTTTCTCTCGTGACAACCTGAGGCACTTCCTTATTCTTTGCACTCAGCGGAGAGAGAGGAGGAGGAGGAGGGAGGAGGGAGCGATCACTTGACTTTTGGCCAAAAAAACAAAAGAAAACTCCAGATAAGGGATTAAGAAGGGGAAATTAATACATTTGTGTCACATATAAAACAGTCCTGCATCGCTTTGCATGAGAACATGCGGCTGCTCGCTGGCTGCGAGCTGGGACAGGTGGGGGCGTGGGTTAGGGGCCAAAAACTCTGCCCCTTCTGTTCTCTGATTGGTCCGGTCAAAAATCAGCCGGAGAAATCGTTGACTATGGGAGAAGTCCCAGACTGAGCAGTGAAGGGAAATGAGAATTGAGCGGAGCTGTGCAGGAAGGCGAGGGCCAGGCTAGTCTCATGCATAGATTTCAACTATTTTTCCAAACAATTCAGGTTTTTATTTGTTTGTTTGTTTGTTTTTTCTAACTCCACAACAACATAAAGTCTCACTGTTGATAACACAATACCTTTTGTTATGTGGTAAAATGTGTTAATTGCAAATAGAGATTTACATAGCAGTCTTTATTTTATAGCATTGATGATGAAAATGACCAATGTGCAAAACAGCTACATAGCTAATGTGATCAAATCAATCCAGCACATTCCGTCTTTATGTTTTCTTCAGTTTTTCTAATTACCCATTTTTTTCTTGTTAAACAAATCAAACCCATTCCACACTGTTTTTAATGCTACACTGCTGACTTCTGGTATTTTTCTGAGGCATGTTGACAGTTGTTTTTATTTGTAATCATCTAAACAAGATAGATCTTAGCGTCAGTAGTAACTGAGGGAATAAAAGCTAAAAGTCAGATGAGGAGACAAAAAGGTGTCACAGATTTAGTGTATGAGCACCATGAATTGGGCAGCACGTTGGCACAACTGGTAGAGCTGCTGCCTCTCAGCGAGAAGGTTGCCGGTTCAAATCCCGGTCCGGGGCCTTTCTGGGTGGAGTTTGCATGTTCTCCCCGTGCATGCGTGGGTTTCCTCCGGGTACTCCGGTTTCCTCCCACAGACCAAAAAACATGCTTGTTAGGCTGATTGGTGACTCTAAATTGACCCTAGGTGTGAGTGTGAGAGTGGATGGTTGTTTGGTGTGAGTGAGACAGGTCCCTCTTGTAAATGAGTCCCTGTGACTCAACGATGCTAGCCTGTATAAATAAAGGTTGAATGAATGAATGAAGAGAAAGATGACATCACAGAGAGACTCTGAGGACTGATAGAATGGAGATAAAATGTTTGGCCAACCTTATCATTACTTTAAAAAAAGCTGTGATGAGTTTTTAGTAACAGTAATACCTTTGAGTGTAATGCTTAGGTGGTGGCAGTGTTTGGGATTTTATTGTTCACTTATTACGTAGTTGCAAGCAGTGAAGAAGAGAAGCATGGAAGTGGTGGTTCCATTTTTATACACCACCTATATAACACAGTGTCAATTTGACCAATACCAGAACACAGATATTATACCAAACCAGAACAAAACAACTGATAAGAGCTTATCTAAACACACAACTCGAAAAAGTTCATACGTTTTGTTTCTAGACTACCCAGCATCCTTTTCAGTTCACCCAGCCTCTCTAATGTTTCATTATAATTGTTCTACTCAAACAAAATAAGTACCATACCATACCAATTTATTTATAGAGCACTTAAAACAGCACCAAGGCCAACCAAAGTGCTGTACAATAGAAACAATCAAGCACAGCAGACAGGAAAACATAAAATAAAAATTATAAATACAACTAGCAACAGAAACAAAAATGGCCAACAATGTATAGTACAGAGAGAATCAAAACAAGTCACACTGTTTTAAAGGCAAGAGAATAGAAGTGGGTTTTCAAGCGAGACTTAAATACTGTGAGTGTGGGAGCCTGCCTGACACTCAGTGGTAACATTCCACAGTCTTGGACCTGCAACTGATAAAGCCCTGTCACCTCTGAGCTTACGACGAGTTTCTGGGACTGAAAGAAGCATCTGGTCTGCTGACCTCAGAGAGTGCGGTGGGACATATGGCTGCAGAAGGTCAGTGAGATGAGGTGGAGCGGAACTGTTCAGAGATTTAAAAACATACATGAGTATTTTAAACTGGATCCAAAGGTGAATGGGTAGCCAGTGCAGGGAGACCAAAACTGATGTGATGTGCTCTCTATGGCCTGTACCAGTTAAAAATTGGGCTGCAGCATTTTGGACCAGCTGTAGCCGTGCAATGGAGGACTGACTGATTCCAAACAGAAGTGAATTGCAGTAATCGAGCCTTGATGTTATGGAAGCATGGATTACTGTCTCAAGGTTCTTTTTGGATAGTATGGGCTTTAGATTAGACAGCCGCCTCAGCCCAAAAAAAACAAACAGGATTTAACAATCATGTTTACGTGACTGTTAAGTTTCAGGGAAGGGTCCATTATCACCCCCCAGATTAGTGGCCCTTTGTTCCCTTTCAGTCGGTCTCTCGGTGCAACACGATTGCTATGGGAATCAGCGCCTCCGCGCGGTACCTGAAGTAATACACTCACGCCTTTACGACTACGGCGTCAGCGTCGCGCCAGAGGCCCCGCCTTCTGGACATTTAAGCGGCTGACGCCCGTCCATCTTTCTCTTTTTGCCCTTCACCTCGCTTAAACCAGAAACACTCTTCTCGGATCTTCTCTGTATTTTCATCGCTCGACCAGAGGTGAGCTTGCTCCCTACACAGTGCATATAGAGAATCTTTTCCTACGGACTACTGGGCTAGCAACAGCTGGTCAGGCACATATTTTCCTTCATCCCGAAGTTTTCTTCTCCTCTCTCCACAGACCCCTTCATTCGACGGCGCTGACTGCGCGACACCGCTACCCTGCTAACAAATAGCAGGCTAGCTGACGAAAGTGACACGAGGAGGGAGACATCCGGACGACGTTAGCATTGCTAACGGGCTTAACTCTTCTTAGCCATGGCTCCCGAGAAGGTAATGCGAAAACCCAAAAGTCAAAGAAGACCAGCAGGCCAGCGAGCCCCAACTCCCGTGCCTTTTATCTTCTGCTTTTCTACTGCTCGGTTAGCGAACGCTAACTGCGAGGCACGTTACCTGCTAAGCTAACGAAGCTAACAGGCCAGCAGCCTCGAGCAGCTCCGCGAGAGGACGTCCTCGGACGAGGAACTCTGGCAGGCTGTGAGCTCCGGCTCCCAAACCTGCTTCAGCGGATCTGGCTACCTCCCTTTTTCAGCAGCGGACACCCACGAGGCCTGTCCGGTCTGCTCAGGGATGCTACACGCAAGGACACTCAAAGCTTTTCTCGCAGATGACCCCGGAGAAAGGAGAGTGGAAATGGAATAACCCTGCTGTTATTTGGCTAGCTCCCACGGTTAGCATGGCTAACCAGGACCACCCACAACAACACGTGGCGGACGACAGCGTTGCTAACATGATTAGCGCGGCTACGAGCGGACAACAAAGTACTCCATCGTGAGGTATGTAAAAATGTTTGGCCTAGATTGCTAGCTAACCTTCTCATATTTTGCCTTTTCCGCTATCCTGTCCGACCAAATCGACGGTAGAATTCATCGCATAACTAAGTGTTTTTTTACCGATGCTATGCTGCTTGAGGTCCCGTCTTAGCACCGCTAGCGGGCTGACGAGTTCCTCCATGTTTAGCTCCGGCTAACAAGGAGACTCCCTGTCCAGCACAGTCTAGGAGGAGGATTTTCAGCTACCTGTTCAGCTGCCCTACCTGGTAGTTTTCCTATACCTACAACAAAAACATTGATGACGCTGAGAGCTTATCCACCCATGAGGCCATGGATGACTCTCTGACGTTAACCACCTCAGGGCCCGAGGGGCCCTGGCGGGATGGACAAGAACAAGTGGCCTCGGTATTGCAGGCCCACCAGGCAGAAAAGCTACAGGAGCTCCAAGGGGCCACCAGCAAAAGAAGAGGAAAGTCTGAGATGCCCCTGCACCATTACAGGCGCTCGCACTCACAGAAGGAGAGAGAATGCCAATTTTTTTACCACCGGTTCCTGTGTTTTAAGGAGTACAGACTAGCTGGTTCGGAATGTTTAAACACACAAGAACACTCAGACCCTTGTGTAATAAAGAGAAATTGCCATCCACACACGACAATGAAATCTCAGACTACTGAATGCGTCCTGGTCCCAAAATGGGAACAGGGCTTCAGGTTTGCCTGCTCACGCAGTACGGGAACCTGACCTTTTGAGCCCAGACTTCACTTGTAAAATGCTACAAGGAGCTGGTGGTATGTGTGTGTGCACTAAACATAACCTGTCTACTGTATGTGTAATGAAAAACAAACACTGTTTCATGCATATACAAGAATGAAAGTTCCAGAGCACAGACTGCCCTGGTTCTTGACTCACCACTTTGGTGAAACACAACCTTCTAGGTCAGACTATGAACCACAGTGGGACACACAAGTTTTGCCTGAGTCAGATCTTGCAATGTCTTCTGCTAGGCAGACCAGCCTGCTCCAGCTGAGTACGCGAGAGGGGTCGAAGGCCACCCCTTCCGCACTCAAACATGACAAGCAATGGATAGACATCCCTCCCAGGCTCATGGCGCACGCGCAGACCTGGAGGGTGTGTCTGACAAATGAACGGGTCATCACAACGGATGTGTTGTGGGCTCAAGCACTTTCTGAGACTGGTCCTGGATCTCAGAACTCCGGGCAAGAAAACAAGGACTTGTCAAGTTCAAAATGTTGACACTGTGGCAGGTCCCCCAGTCCGTGAGACTTGGAGACTATACATTATGGTGGGAAGGGAAAGCTTATAAATACAAAGTCTTACCCTTCGGTTTGAAGACTGCTCCTCGTACATTTACTAAATGTCTGGATGCAGCCCTGACCCCTCTTAAGAATCAAGGAGTCAGGATTATGAACTACCTGGATGACCTCTTGGTTTTTCGGTGGATTTGAAAGACACCTGTTTTCCATGTGGGCGTCTGGAGGAGGCTCAGAAAATTCCTCCGGTTTGCCTTCGAAGGAAAAGCTTATAAATACAGAGCCTTACCCTTCGGTTTGAAGACTGCTCCTCGTACATTTACTAAATGTCTGGATGCAACCCTGACCCCTCTTAGGAATCAAGGAGTCAGGATTATGAACTACCTGGATGACCTCTTGGTTTTTGGCCGGAAGCAGGCCCAGTCACACTCCTGCAGGGTGATCTCTCACCTGGAGTCTCTTGTTTTTTTCATAAACCCACAAAGGAGTGACCTGACCCCATCACGGATTACCGTATTTCTGGGAGTGCAGGTCTACACCATCCGATACAGGGCATGGCTCTCAGAGGAACATGTTTCCTCGATTTGCCGTTACCTGGCAAAGTTTAAACTGAATCAACAGATTCCCCTGTAAGCGTGCCAACGTCTTTTAGGCCTCTTGACGGAAGCCATACCTTGTGTGCCACACGCATTGCTGAAGATGCGGGCCCTGCATACACGGCTAAACCAACAAAAACAACCTGTCCCCGTCTGGGTGAGCAGAAAAATTCAGAATCATTTCAAAGTGCCTGAGAGCCCCGGAACCTTAGGGGGACCTGTCTGTGTTCACGGAAGGGGTCCCGTTAGGTAAGGTGTCATCCCATGTGATCATCACGACGGACACCTCGGAAACAGGACGAGGAGGCAGTCTGCAGAAATCAGAATGCCCGAGGCCTCTGGAATGATCAGGAAGCAAGATTGTATATCAACTTCCTGGAGTTGTTGGCCGTATTCCTGTCAGCAAAATACTTATTTGATAAAGCTCTGATTGCGGGACAGTACGTCCTTGTATAGTCAGATAACAAAACCATGGTATCCTTCATTGACTGGGAAGGGGGAACGAGATCCCAAGCCCTCCCCAGCCTGACACAGAGGATGCTCACATGGTATGCTCCAGGATTATTGTCGCTCAGGGCAACTCGTATTCAGAGTGAACCGAGTTACGGAGCGAATGCCCTTTCAAGAGGGCCTCTTTTGGAATCAGAATGAAGAATGAACCCACGAGTCATGGATCAGGTCTGGTCACGGTTTGAAAGAACCTCGGTGGACTTGTTCCCTTGCGGAGCCAGCTCACAATGTGACCTCTACTTCTCAAAGTTCAGGGATACCATGGCAGGTGCTTTCTTACAGAGACCGGAGCTGCGGCAACCTTCAGCCTGGCCACTGAAGGGAACTGGCTGAGGGCCTAAGGCCTGATCGTCTTTGCTACAACAACAACAACAACATACACAAGGGACTCCCTTGGTGTTTATGTTTACTTGGGAGTTGCTTCAGTGGAAGGGTTCCCCTCTCCTCTGACAGTTCTCTAACATCAGGATGGGTCTCTTTGACAGTCCTAGTAGCTGTCTGTTCAAGAAGCAGATGAGGGACTCGTGCGTGCCCCTTGTAAATATAATTTTCCCCTGGGGACCTAGAAGGTTACCCTGTGCTTGAACTGGGTTCTCTACCTCCACATTGCCATCTGATTGCCAGTGGCGTAATAGGTCCCTTGCTCTTTTCCTCCTGCTTCTCAAGATTTCCAGGGAAAAAGGAGATGATGAGTAATCACAGTAGCAGAAGACGCTTATGCTATCTCTAGCTGGTGATTTCATCTATGTGTCCAGTGGTGACATCAGGACGATGTTTCTACATGTGGCAATATTCTTCTCAGGCTGTGCTCTCTACATACCTTGTGGAGAACGGCTGGGAAATGCCTACCGTATTAAGGCAGATGTTCTCACATGCATTTTGCTGAGCATTTCAAGGGCGTGAATGGATTACGTTCCCATAGCAATCGTGTTGCACCGAGAGACCGACTGAAAGGGAACTGAAAGTTATGCACCATAACTCATGTTCCCTGAAGAAGGGAACGTGGTGCAACACATCTGGCCCTTTCAATGCTGAAAGCTCGGTGAAGTGCATTTATTAGAGAAAGATGGACGGGCGTCAGCCGCTTAAATGTCCAGAAGGTGGAGCCTCTGGCGCGACGCTGAAGCCGTAGCCATAAAGGCGTGAGTGTATTACTTCAGGTACCGCGCGGAGGCGCTGATTCCCATAGCAATCGTGTTGCAACTCGTTCCCTTCTTCAGGGAACATGAGTTATGGTGCATTACTTTCAGTTTATCTAGCAGGGCTAGAGAGAGAAGGTCAATGTTGTGTTTCGTGAATGAGCCACTGGGATGGAACAACATGACTTCAGACTTCTTCTCATTGAAACTGAAAGTTATGCACCATAACTCATGTTCCCTGATGGAATGGAACAAGGTGCAACACTATGACTATGGGAATTGCGCCGCCGCACGGTTCACCTGAAGTAATACAATCACGGCTTTTAAGGCAAGTGGGCGTCAGCGTCACCAGGGGCCCACCCCCCTGGTACAAGAGACGCTGACTACCCATGTAGTCCTCTATACACACTTCACCGAGCTTGAGCATTGAAAGGGCAAACATGTGTTGCACCTTGTTCCCTTCCTTCAGTGAACATGAGTTATGGTGCATAACTTTCAGTTCCCTTATCAGTCAGGTCACTGTGATGCAACACCATGACTATGATAACATAATCCAACCACGCCTTGGAAATGCTCTGGAAATGCATGCTTATGAGAACTTTTTTGCCTTAGAGTACAGGCGCTAGCCGTTTATTTCTCTGTGGTAGAGAGAACCACTTGAGTTCATGTTTATATTTATCTTTATTAAATTTGTTCATTTTTTAAACAAAAAAAAAAACACAATACAAGACAATCCCATAAATGATAACGTACAAAATATATAAAAATGAAAGGTAGCAGAAAGAAGAAAAAAAAATCTTATTATATCTGCACCTTTTTTTAAACAATCAGTTTATACAATAATAATATTCCAGTAACAGAACAAAATGAATAACTCTTTCTAATTTTCTAACTAATACAATACACATTACGCTATTTCATATATTTTGTTAACAAATTTGTTTTGATCATTTTCTTAAATGTAAACATTGACTTGGCATTTTTAACTACATTCTCCAATTCATTCCATAATCTAATTCCCTGGATTGAGATAGACCGTACCTTCAAACTAGTTCTGAATTGTGGTTTTACAAATATATCTGTCCCCATAAGATTATAAGAACTTTGTCAGAGTTACGTCACGTGCTATGACATCTAGGCTGTAATATTTCACAAACGTGTTAGATGAAGACCAGTTAGCAGCTACACATATATATGCTACTGGAACACCTCTGAATAAGGCCCAGGAAGTGGCTAGGCATCTGGTTGAGTGAGCATGTACCCCACTGGGCACCTGCTGACCTTTGCTGCTGTATGCCCTCTTTATGGCCTCAGTCACCCAGTGTGAGAGGCGCTGTTTTGACAGGGCCCTGCCTGCTGCAGGACTAGCAAAGCATATGAACAATTGGTTTGTTTTGCGCCAACTGACCGTTCTCTCCATGTAGACACTCAGGGCCCTAACAGGGCAGAGCACGTTCAGACGCCTCTGTTCTGCAGTTAGAACAGGGGAGGAGGAAAATTTGACAGTTCGACGACCATACTTCTGGTATTTAGAGTCGGGACTTTTGGCACATATGCAGGGTTTGGCCATAGGGTGACATTTGACCCGTCTGGGGCAAATCTGGTAAACATTGGATGCACAGTTAATGCGTAGAGGTCACCCACACGTTTTGCTGAGCACAGAGCTAAGAGCAATGCAGTCTTATAAGATAACAAGTCTATCTTAATGCTGCTAAGAGGCTCGAATGGAGGTTCGCACAAGGCGTCCAGGACTAAATGCAGGTCTCATTCAGGGGCCTAAGTCCTGCTTGGAGGCCTCTTTCTCAGTACGCCCCTCATGAATCGTATCATTAGAGGGTGGGTACCAGGTGATTTACCTCCCCAGCCTTCGTGGCATGCTGAGATGGCTGACAAGAAGACCTTTATGATTGAAAAGGAGCGTTCTTTCTCAAACAGGTCCTGCAGAAAGGTGAGGAGCTGCACTAAGTCACAGGAATATGGAGCAATATTTCACTGTAGACACCAGCTCTCAAAAACATGCCACTTACGCGCATAGAGCGTCTGTGTGGACTATGCTCTCGCTCCCTGTATTGTGTTTACCCCATTATTGGGTAGTCCGGAAGCCATTAACCAGTCCCTTTCAGCGGCCAGACCCAGAGCTGCCACAGTTCTGGGCGTGGATGCAGTATCTCCCCGTGGGCCTGGGTTAGCAGGTCCCTGTGTGGGGGAAAGCTGCCAAGGTGTTCCTGCCAGGAGTGAGATCACTTCTGCAAACCATGCTTTCATTGGCCACTTGAGGCTATCAATATTAGAGAGAGCTCCCTTGCATACATGCTCCAGCATCACCTGAATCAATGGGACGGGGGGAAACGCATAATACCGCCTCCCTGCTAGCCAGCTGTACGCCAAGGCGTCCATCCCCAATGGTGGGTTCACCTCCCGTATGGAGTGGCACAGAGCGTAGTGAGTGTTGTTGCTGTAGCCGAACAGATCTGCGTCTGCTCTCCCATATCGTGTCCAGATCTGGTCCACGATACGTGGGTTCAGGCGACATTATGAGGGGAGGGGAGGCCTCCTTGATAGGGCGTCTGCCCCGTGGTTTAGCTCCCCTGGCACGTGGGTTGCCCTCAGTGACAGGATCCAGGAGTTGGACCATGTGAGCAACATATGCGTCAGCATCAGAAGGTTTTGGGACTGTGTCCCTCCCTCCTTGTTGATGTAGGTGACAGTTAGGGTTTGGGCATAGTTTGAATTTGAGCGATTCCGGTTCCGATTCCGATTCTTCGTTTTGATTCTGATTCTTTTCAATTCTCGATTCCGATTCTTTTTGCAGGCGGGGTTAAAAAAAGACATGTCAATTCAGTTCAGTTTATTTATACTGTATAGCTCTAAGTCACAACAGATGTTGTCTCAGGGCACTGAACAGAAACAATCAAATAAAGAAATAATAAGTTAACAGAAACTTTAATATAAAAATAATAAGTTAACAGAAACTTTAATATAAAAATAATGATAACATTGTTTATCTGAGGAGACTACTTTGAGTTTAACTCCATGTTATAAAAGAGCTACAGTAGTTAGCCAGAGTTCTTTCAGGATGGAAAAATTTGAACTTCTGTTTGAATTTAATGCTATGAACTTTTTCCTTTTTGTTAAATTTACTATGAATTTCTCATAGGGTAAATTAGAGCCAACATGGAGGACTCACCAGTCCACATTAGAGCCATCATGGAGGACTCACCACCATATATTATTATTATTATTATACATATAATATTGTCCAGTGGTTTATGCTGCAGTCATGTTACTGAGCTCCGACTGATGGGCTAACCTGGTTCCACCACCACAGCAGCAGGATCCTCAGACAGAATGGCTGGTGGGATGTCCTGGTACATCTGCAGCCCTCTCTCCAATTTGTTTCTTCATGGACATGGAACTGTGACATTATGTTGTGCCTCTTGCTCAGCAAAAAGCTCCTCCAGTGGAGACTTTCTGGACAGACTGTAGGGAGGAAGTTCCTAAACAAACAACAGGTTTATCAGTATTATCAGTAAAAAGAGATTATTAAATAATTTTTAAGATTGAGAATGTATACAATTATTAGCTCTGTTATTGCCTAACTAACCTATTCAATAATTCTTCAAACTGTGACATTCACTCATAATGGAATGAAAGAGAACATAAACATAAATTATATAATAATGAAAACTAGAGACATTAAAACATTTTTAAAAGACACAAAGAACTTTAAAAGGATTAAGAATGCTAATAAGTGTTGGATTTTCTTAACTATAGTAGTAATGGCCCTCATTCACGAACCGTTCGTACGCACAGATTTGTTCTTAAACTGTGCGTACGAGTGATTTAGGATCATTTGTGGCATTCAACAATGTTTTCGTATCCTACGATTTTTTTCAGATACGAACAAAATTTACGAGTGGTCCGGACCTGTCGTATATTTTAGGAGCAGTCGGTCCGCTGTTATCCAGATGGATTTCCCTAACTAATAACTTCATATTTCGTTATTTAGAAAATATTTTGGGTTTAAAAAAATCACGCACCATAATTATTCTTGACAATAGGTTATTCTGTTTGAATTAGAATTATAATTTTAAGTTTAATTTGTCTGGTGTGTCGCGCAGGCTTCAGTGAGTCGTGCGCTCCCCTTGGTCATCAAAGCCGCTCCTCATATTAACACCCAGGTACATAAAATCCCCATACACCGCCGCAGAACAAGTACGAATTAAGACTGATCTTGTGCCAAACACCATCGGAGCAATTGATTATTATATCTGATTCGAAATATAACCTGCAGAATGTGGTTGCGCGCTGACCAGGAGGTGCGCGCATGACCCATTTGTGCTGCAAAACATGTTGGCACGCGTCTTGCAGCGTGGCATTTATTGTCCACCATCTCAGACTATTCCTTGATCTCCTCCTGTCCGTGCTGCGGCGAGACGTTTGTTTGAAGCCATTTGCAGATCAAACCATTTATTCTTGATTTCTGATACTGTACGACCCACGGGAGACATATGCACTACAATATTAATATGAAGTTAACTGTAGTCTCGAGACATTTTAAAATGCTTCTGTTCAAAAACACATCCGACACTTGCGGGGGGGTGGGGGGTAGCGGTGCGCTCTTCTGAATAAGTGAAACTATAATGTAACACAGTACACTAAAATTAAAGATATTTGACCATCCGACACTTGCGGGGGGGGGGGGTGGGGGGTAGCCACAGCGCGACTGAGAGCAGATCTCCGAACGCGTGAAGTTCCTCCTTTTACTTCTTGAGTTTGAATGAATGGACACTTCCTGCTGTCAGAAGGCAGGAAACGTGGCCTTATATGGTGTTTTGAGGGGTGGGAATTATGTAAATGACCTCTCCGCGTGCACGCGCAGCTGTTTAGAACAGGTGGGATTCATCATATTTACGCAACCCATTTACACACGTTTCCTCAGGATAGAAGACTTTGTTGAATCTGACGTGGCATGTTCGTATGAACGCTTCGTACGAACAAAAGTAGGAGAAATTTAGGATAAAAATATGAAAATTTTCGTGAATGAGGGCCAATGTGTCTGAGTGCAATGTAAGTGCAATCCATGGCAGGAGATGAATCCACATTTGAAAAAGGATGCAACTTTTCACAACATATACTGTACCTGTTCTGTGGCACTCCTCATTCAGTTACACTGACGTATTTACCTTGGACACTGGTGAACACTTTGGAGCCATTTCAGGTCATTTGTCTAAGAAAAATACGAGCTAACGTTAGCATCTAGTTTGTATTTGAGCTGACTTACCGCTTTAAACGGAGTATAACCTGTTAGCTGCCTTAATGTTGGTATGAGATGTAGTTTATAGTTTATTTATCTGATAGAGCCTGATGGAGCCGAAGAGGTAGCGAAAAGTCCGGCGGAGCGTTTTGCAGACGGACCACTGTTACATCCGGTCCGACACGAAGCAAAAATAATCCGGTGGAGTGCTTCAAAGACGGGACACTATTTTACTTCTCCACCCTCCTTTGCATGATAGAAAATTATTGCAAGTGCTGCACTGACCTGACTGGTCATTTTATTAAAGTTAAGCCACGCTTTCGATCGCAGATGCACACTTCCAATGGATTCTTCTTCGTTGGTTTTCGGCGGCAAATTCTTCTTCGGGGTTGGCGGCTACTTCCGGTCGGCGAACTAGCATCGAACATAGGAATCGTAAATTAATATTTTGAACGATTCTGGGAAAATCGGAAAGCTAGTCCCGGTTCCAAACAATTCTCGATCCTTGATGCCCAACCCTAGTGAGAGTGCAACTGTTGTTCGATTTTATCAGAACGTGCCGATGATTAACCAGGCCTTTCTTGTAAAAATGTCTCAGTGACAAAAAACATTGCTAGCAGCTCCAGGAAATTTATGTGTAACTGGGCCTCCTGTTGAGTCCAGACCCCATGGGCGTACTGGTCCCTGCAGAGCCCCCACCTCCTACCCACCCTGTTTTGATGCATCTGTTGTCACCAGGACTTGGGACAATACCCTGCCCAGTGTGACTCCTCTGCTGAACAATGTGGGGTTGTTCCATGGCTCCAGGGCCTTCACACATTCCGAGCTGACTTTCATCCCCCTCGTTTGATGAGGGGGGGCGAGGTCCAGCTGCTTGTTGACCCAGACCTGCAGAGGCCGCATATGTAATAAGGCCAGAGGAACACAGACGATTCCTGCAGCCAGCAGGCCCAACAGACGTTGGCTACAGTTTGAGAGACACCGTCTCGCCCAGCTGGAAACGTGCTAAGCAAAGCCGAAGGGTTGGCACCCGTGCCTCTGAGAGCCGTGTCTTGTACAGAATGGAGTTCAATTCTACTCCCAGAAAAACTGAAATCTGAGATGGAGCCAAACTGCTCTTCTCTAGGTTTATGACAAAACCCAAAGATTTCAGGTGATACATCACCATGTCTGTGTGTACTTTTGCCTGGACCATGCTGTCTCCAAGAACCAACAGGTCGTCAAGATAATTCAACACTCTGATGCCCTGGCTCCTCGTGTATGCCAGGGCTGCCTCCAGGCATTTTGTGACTGTCCTTGGGGTGGTTTTTACTCGTATATGTTGTTCTCAAAGGCAAAACGTAGGCATTTCCTATGTGACTTCTGCACAGAAATGCTCAAACACTATGTGGTTTTATTGTTGCTTGAGAACAACAATTTGTTTTTATTACACAAAGGGGAACATGTTCTGTGATTTAACGAACATCTTTGTCCCATGAACCAGGGTCTCTTGGACTCTGGAGAGGTCTGAATATGTGTGGCTTTCCTTTTCCCGTGGGTGGAAAAGCTCTCATCAGTGAGGATGTTTGTCCATTCTAATCCCAGAAAAACAGTAATCTGGGATGGGAACAAACTGCTTTTTTCCAGGTTTATGACAAAACCTAGTGATTTTATGTGAGACGTCACCTTGTGTGTGCTTCTGCCTGAACCTTGCTGTCCCTTTAGGATTAACAAATAGTCCAGATAATTCAACACTCGGACGCCCTGGCTCGTCATAGGGGTCATTGTAGGAGCTTATTGTTGACGTAATCCCCCGGGGAAGAGGGGAGGACGTCTGACAACCTGAAGCCTGTACCCGTAAACTACGGTACCAATACCCCATTGCGATGGGTTGCACGCTGTCTAGGCTCTCGCGTGAGTGACAAGCCTGGAGAGCAAGATCATTTGAGACTTTGTTTGTTTCATGAGAGGTGGAGGTGAGTGAGTGGCTCCCACCTATGTGCTTAACTGAGGGCTTGTTTGGCCCTCTGGACAGGTCTCCCTCTGCTTCCATGTATGGGCTCATTGGGTCCTTTGATGGATGGAGTTTTATTAGAGGGGGGTTGGCCGCCTGTGTAGGACTGCTTCCCGCGCTCTATATTGACATTGATTGCATTAAAAATTGTGGGGTTTTCCCTTTAATGCTAAGTCGTGACCCAGAACAGTTTGAGCAGTTTGAGACTTTATAGTCGTGTGTGAATGGCAATTTCTCTTTATTACACGAACATTTCAGAGTCAGAGTCAGAGTCAGAGAGAATTTATTGTCATTTGCACCGCATGTAGTACATGTGTTGAAAACGAGATTATGTACACAGGGTCCCAGTTACATCCAACAACAAATGCAAGAGAAAAACAATAATAACATCTAGGATTAACTAAGAGAGACATCAGCTAGTAATACACTAAGCCCTAATGTAGTAGAAAAACATCATTATAAACAGCAGCACGAACATGAGCAGATGGTCACAGATGAACGCAGCAACAAGAAACAGATCAGTATCAGTATGATGTGACATTTTGCAGTGTTTATTCTTATTATTTATTTATTCATGAGTCTGACAGCCTCAGGGTAGAAGCTGTTTCTCAGTCTAGTGGTTCTACATCTGATGCTCCTCAACCTCCGTCCCGAGGGGAGTGGTGCAAAGAGTGAGTGTGCTGGGTATATTTGAGTGTTCTTGTGTGTTTAAACGTTCTGGACCAGTTAATCTGTGCACCTTTACCACAGATACTGGTGGTAAAAGTTCTGCCTTTTCTCTCCCTCTATGGGTGAAAATGCCTGTAATGGTACAAGGGCAGTTCTGGATCATGAAGACCTCTGCTTTCTCTCCGTACCATGGGAGAAGTACTGGGTTAACCCATGACTTCTGCACAGAAATGCTAAAACACTATGTGGTGTTATTAGTGCTTGAAAACAACATTTTGTTTTTATTGTACAAACAGGGGGAACATGTTTGTGTTTTAACGAACATCTTTGTCCCTTCCACCAGGGTCTCTTGGACTCTGGAGAGGTTTGAATATGTGTGGCTTTCCTTTTCCCCTGGGTGGAAAAGCCCTGATCAGTGAGGATGTTGGTCACCGGTGTCACTGTGCGACAACCGATTCAGCCCTGCTTTTACCCAGAGCGATTGCTGATGTGCCCGATGGGCAAAAAGAAAAGTCTGCCGTCCTGTGGGCCTCATCCAATGGCTCTGCCATATTTTCCTTTTGTTGGTAGCCTCCTGCAGTTCCTGCAGCTTTTTTACCTGGTGAGCCTGCAGCATCCAGGCCGTGTTACGCGTACGGGCCACAAGGCACTGTACGTGCCGGATCCTTTCCAGTTGCACTGCTGAAGATGACATGGTTTGCTGGGTAGGGCTTGGTGACTGAAGTTCTGGATGTGAGACAGGCCCGTCCGTTCCCTGCCCTCCCGGTCCGGAACTGGGAGAAGGGGAGGGGACGGTGGCCACCCTGAGTGCTGACCCTGACCGTGTGAACCCAGTTAAAAAACCTGGGGACATCGGCATACCGAGGTTGCTACCTCGGGGGGAATAATTACCCTCCAACCCTAACTGTTGTTGTCCTGTTTGGGGTGTAGGTCTTGGCACCTTGAGAGACTCGGCCGTTCTGCAGCACAGGTCAAGCAAAGCTGGAGTGGAGCTGTCCGCTTCGACAAGCACTGTTGCAGCTTCTTGTGAAAAGTCCTCTGCTCCCTCCTCGATGCCTTGCTCCCACGTTGGAGGCTTCGTTGAGGGCAGTGGTTAGCTTTTCTTCTGTTTGGAGAAGATTCCCTTTGCTCGCCCTTGTCCACTCCATCAGGGTTCCTCGAACTCTGACATGGTTAATGTCTGAAAGTCTTACTTTATCCCGTGGGTGGATAAGCTCTCAGCATCATGATTATCTTGTTGTGGACGTAGGGAAACTACCAGTTAGCGTATCTAAACAGGTAAGCAGAATTTCCTCCTCCTGGACTGTGCTAGTCAGAGAGCCTCCTCGTTAGCCCTGGCAAACGTGGAGGTACTCGTGAGCCAGTTAGCTGTGTTAAATGGGCCGTCGAGCAACGTAGCAATCGGTAGACAAACTTAGTTAGCGGATGTGGGTTGAACTTCATCGTTGATTGGGCTACACAGGATAGCGAAACAGACAGAACATGAGAAGGTTAGTTAGCAAGCTAGACTAAGCAGTTTTCACATACCTCACAATGGAGTCCTTCGTTGTTCACTCGTAGCAACGCTAATTATGTTAGCTGCGCTAGACGAGCCTAACGTCCTCTTCGCGCTGTCATAGGAGCTCTCGGTTAGCTGAGCTAACCGTGGGGAGCTAGCCAGTTAGCATCAGAGTTCTTCGATTTCCACTTGCCTTTCTCAGGAGCCATCCTCGAGAAAAAAGCGTTGCGTGGAAGCTAGTAAGAAAAACCTAATAGGGATCTTCAGTAATTCCTCTCGCTTAGCTGTTCGTAGTAGCTAACCAGCTAGCTCCATTAGCTTAGCAGGTAGCGTATTGCGCAAATAGCTTCCCGCTAAACCGGGCAACGAAACAGCTGGAAAATGTTGAATCCTCTTGTTGTGCTGTTCGTGGTGGCTAACCCGTTAGCTCCATTAGCTTAGCAGGTAGCGTGTGGCGCATTTAGCGTTCCGCTAAACTCGGCGACGAAACAGCCGGAAAACTTTCAATAAAATGTCGAAGTCGACTGCACTAGGATAGCATCCCGCTAAACAAAGTGCTCGCAGGGAAGTTCGTGATACTCTGGGCAGGGAGCAAGCTCACCTCCAGTCGAGCGATCCAGTCATACGGAGTCCCGCAAAGTTCAGGTGTGATGGGAGGTGAAAGGCAAAAGGGGACTTACGAGGGTAGTCAGCGTCTCTTATACCAGGGGGCGGGCCCTTGGTGACGCTGACATCCACTCACCTTAAAAGGCGTGATTTTATTACTTCAGGTGAACCACGTGGCGGCGCAATTCCCATAGTCATGGTGTTGCACCGCAGTGACCTGACTGATAAGCGAACTTAAGAAGTTTGAAGCCATCCAAACATGGATGTTGGCCAGGCAGTCAAGAAGGGGTTGAATAGAGCGTGAGCCTCTGTGCCTCAGGGGGAAGTAAATTTGACAATCTTTGGCATATAAATGGACGTCCATGTTGTGTTTGCGGAAAATAGCACCTAGTGGCAACAGGTATAACGAAAAGAGAAGGGGACCGAGGATGGACCCCTGCAGTACCCCCCACTGAAGCACTGTAGCTGCTGAACTGAAATCGTTGATATTGACACAAAAGGTTCTGTCCAAGAGGTAGGACTCAAACCATTTGAGGGTAGACCCTGTGATGCCCACCCACAGCTCCAGCCTAGAAATGAGGATGTTTTGGTTGATGGTGTCAAAAGCAGATGTAAGGTCCAATAAGACCCACAGCACAGAACAGTTTAAGTGATATGGAGAGATTTGAAGTTGGATTGGAACAACTCTAGGAAGGCGTGGTCTAGGGTTGGGCATCGAGAATCGAGAATCGTTCGGAACCGGGACTAACTGTCCGGTTTTCCCGGAATCGTTCAAAATATTAATTTGCGATTCCTAAGTTTGATGCTAGTTAGCCGACCGGAAGTAGCCCCGCCGAAAACCAATGAAGAAGAATCCACCGGAAGTGTGGATTCCGCGATCGAAAGCTTACTAATTAATAAAATGACCAGTCAGGTCAGTGCAGCACTTGCAATAATTTTCTATCATGCAAAGGAGGGTGGAGAAGTAAAATAGTGTCCCGTCTTTGATGCGCTCCACCGGATTATTTTCGCTTCGTATCGACCGGAAGTACAGAGTGGTCCGTCTGCAAAACGCTCCGCCGAACTTTTCGCTAATCGCCACCTCTTCGGCTCCACCAGGTAAATAAATAAACTATAAACTACATCTCATACCAACATTAAGGCAGCTAACAAGTTATACTCCGCTTAAAGCGGTAAGTCAGCTCAAATACAAACACGATGCTAACGTTAGCTTGTATTTTTTCTTCTTAGACAAACGACCTGAAATGGCTTCAGTGTTCACCACCAGTGACTGTCCAAGGTAAAAACGTCAGTAACTTTAGAGTGCCACAGCTGTTACAGCATATGTTGTGAAAAGGTTGCATCCCTTTTCAGATGTGAATTCAACCATGGATTGCACTTACATTGCACTCAAATCCAACACTTATTAACATTCTTAATCCATTTAAAGTTCTCAGTGTCTTTTAAAATGTCTAAATGTCTCTAGTTTTCAGTATTATATAATTTCTGTTTATGTTCTCTTTCATTCCATTATGAGTGCATGTCACAGTTTGAAGAATTATTGAATAGGTTAGTTAGGCAATAACAACAGAGCTAATAATTGTACACATTCTCAGTCTTAAAAATGATTTAATAATCTCTTTTTACTGATAATACTGATAAACCTGTTGTTTGTTTAGGAACTTCCTGCAGCCTGTCCAGAAAGTCTCCACTGGAGGAGCGTTTTGCTGAGGAAGAGGCACAACATAATTTCACAACTCCATGTCCATGAAGAAACAAATGGAGAGAGGGCTGCAGATACCAGGACATCCCACCAGCTGTTCTGTCTGAGGATCCTGCTGCTGTGGTGGAACCAGGTTAGCCCATCAGTGGGAGCTCAGTAACATGACTGCAGCATCAGACACTGGACAATATTATATGTATAATAATAATAACAATAATAATAATAATATATGTTTGTGAGTCCTCCATGTTACCATACCATACCATTTTATTTATAAAGCACTTTCAACAGGAACAAGTCCACACCAAAGTGCTTCATGTTGGCTCTAATCTGCCCTGTGAGAAATTCATAGTAAATGTAACAAAAAGGAAAAAGTTCATAGCATTAAATTCAAACAGAAGTACAAATTATTTCATCCTGAAATAACTCTGGCTAACTACTGTAGCATTTTTATAACATGGAGTTAAACTCAAAGTAGTCTCCTCAGATAAATAGTGTTACCATTATTTTTATATTAAAGGTTCTGTTAACTTATTATTTTTTATATTTGATTGTTTCTGTTCAGTGCCCTGAGACAACTTCTGTTGTGACTTGGAACTATACAGTATAAACTGAATTGAATTGACACGTATTTTTGTAACCCCACCTACAAAAAGAATTGGAACCGAGAACCGAAAAGAATCGGAATCGAAACGAAGAATCGGAATCGGAACCGGAATCGCTCAAATTCAAACGATGCCCAACCCTAGCGTGGTCGTCCAAGAAACATTTCAACTGAGACTCAACATTTTTTTCCTGTAGTTTAGAGATGAATGGGAGTCTGGAGACAGGCCGGAAGTTGGACACTACCGAGGGGTCCAGGTTAGGTTTTTTTCAGGAGAGTCTGGGTTCTGTGTTTCACTCATTGGGATAATTATCTTTGAAAGCAGATTTGGGTCAGCACAGAGCGGGGGGTCACGTGCTGCCTGAGTACTACATGGACATTGCGTGTCCCTTGTTAATAACAAAGGAGCGACCGCAACGTGAGAAAGTGGGGGTGTTCCTTTTGGTTTGGCAGACTTCAGATTATTTTGTGATAAAGAGCCCAGTCCCTCTTGAAAAGCAGGAAGAGAGATCTGATTCAACTCTGACTTGTTTTCATCCATAGCAGGCTGAACACAATTGCTGCTGTGGAGATGTGAAGTTTATGGCTGCCTGAAGGCATCTCATGTACCCCCCCTCCCCCCGTCGTCAGGCTCTGTCAGCTTGTCTCCCTGAGGAGCGGACATGTCACTAGTTCATCTGGTTAGTGTATTGGCTGGCCCATCGTTCACAATGGAGCGAGGCCTTGAGCACGTGACCCTCCTCACCTGTCTCCATGAGAGATGTGGAGGGTTTTCGCAGACGCCTCTGAGTCTCCTTGCCGCAGATGAATCAGAGACGCCCAGCTGGGGTTTATTTATTAGGCTAATGCCTCGTGGGCTGTGAGGGGGGGGGGAGGAAAAGGCCCTTTCCCTTTATGACGGCTTGCAGGTTAGAGGAACCTGCTTTGCTGAAGACATTTGTATTTTTATTTGATTGTCAATAAAACAGAGAGGAGCTGTTTCATGATCTTTATTCGTGCTTATGTGTAATGACGTACATGATTCTATGTCACTCAAAGCAGAGAAAGCATGATTTGTGCATGCTGAAAATATATCAGCTTTTTGTACTGTGTTACAAGCAAAGTCTGGACATGAAGGGATCATTCCCATTACCACGTTGGCGGGTGATCGTGTAACGTGGAAACGTGAATCTGGTTCATCAGGCACGTTTTTGTCTGTTGTCCCAATTCGTCGAGGAGGCCATGTGTTTGGTCGCCTGGCGGGGAACAAACCTGTTTTTGCTCCATGCGTGCTCTGCACGAGGTTGGCCCTGTGGGGGTCTCTGCCTGGGCTCCTCCTCGTATGCTGTCCGCTTCTGCGGTGGGGCACTCATTGCCGAGTGGTGCCGGGACTGCGCAGGTCCGCTTCCAGCAGACTCCCTTGGGGGACGAAGCTTCTCCGGTGGATGCCCACCCGGAGAGCTTTGGTCTGTCTGTGCCTTTGTTCCACCTTGGTCTGAATTCACTCCAAAGCTTTATCAAACAATCCCGTTGGCTCTATCGAGTGGTGGAGAAAAGGCACCTTTTGTCCCTCCGAGAGATCCGTTAAAGTCACCCAGAGGTGGCGGATCGCGATGACCACTTCCGCCATTCCCTTGCCCTGTGCAACAGCAGCTGTCCCCATCATACAAAACACAAAGTCTGTTGCTCTGCGGGCTTCGTTGAGCAATTCGGCGGCCGCCTGCTTGTCCGTTGTTGTTTGGAGCTGTTGCAGTTTTTCAGCCAGGTAAGCCTGCATTAACGCGGACGCGTTCATGGTGCGTGCTGCGAGTCCCTGAGCTCTGTAGCACTTCTTGAGTAGAGACGCTAAAGCTCGACAAGCCTTGCTGGAAAGAGTTGGTTTTGTTCCTGATGATTTAGGAGCCAGGTGAGACGCTAGTGTGTCCTCAATCTGAGGCACGTTAGCTAATCCCACTTCATCCATCCCGTCTACGTCGAGGAACTGCGAGAGGGGAAGAAGCATAGGGGCTTTCGGTTAAGTCCAGGTGGGTGTTAGTTCTGTGAGGAAGTTTGGGAACACGAGCATCCTTTGCCTCGTGGCGGCCTGCTGCTTCGAGTAGAAAGAGTTTCCTGCCAGCCTCGTGACCTGTTGGCGAGGCGGAGGTTCAGGCCATGGAATGTGCAACGCGTCCGCTGTTCTGTGGCACAAGTCGAACAGAGCAGGGATGGAAAAGTCAGTTTCTGGGAGCATAGGTACTGGGGTCTGGGAGAGATCTTCACCCTGATCCTCCAGTTCCACGTCTGCTTCCTCCACTGAAAATTCACCTGAGGCTGAAATTGAGATCTCTTCCTCATTCATCATGCCTCGGGTGTCAAACTAGACTGTTAGGTCCATCATAGGAGCCAGCACGTCAAGGCTGTCGCCCCATGCGGCTTGTGCGCTGTCGTCCAGACTCAGAACCATGTTCTCGAGCTCCGGCGTGGGAGTGAGAGGCTCCGTGGTGTCCGTGTCCGCTGGTGTCGCTGAAGCGCCCATGGCTTTGGCTACGAGGTCAACCCAATGCTGCAGCATCGCATCCATCATGAGGCTGCAGTGTGGGCAAAAGTCGGGCGTATCCAGTGCTGTTTTTGCATGAAGCATTCCCAGGCAGACTGGACAGGCCTCGTGGGTGTACGTTGCTGCGAGGGAGAAACCACATCCACTGGGACAGGCGCGTGAAGTTGGGCTTGCTGTCCCGCTGGTTTTCCTTGGAAGTCTTGCTTTTCGCTTTCCTTTCTCTGGAGGCATGTCCGAGATGAGGCGGGCGAGTTTTTTTTTTGTTTTGCATTTCCCATCCGCTAGAATAATGAGTCATAATGCCCACATGTCTGTCTAATGCCAATAAATCTGTTTAGCTGCCATAATTTTGCATTGTGTTCAAGAGGATTACAACAAAAGGAAGAGTTACTACAAGAACTTGTCAGAAGTCATTTGTTGACACGTTGTATCTCTTCAACTTAAAGAAAAAAGAGATATTGTGTAAGACAGAAAATATCAATTTAAAAACTGGACATGTGATGGTGAGTTTTGCATAATTGTTTGGTGTCAATGCAATGAGCAAGCCTGGCAGAACCAAGGCAGCCTCCTGTAATGGTGGATCCCATTAACTTCCCTCTACAGTTGCATTTGCAAATGTATGTAGTCTGAGCAAGCAGGAGGGTCATAAGATAGGCATGGTTTAAGGTTGCACAGCAGCATAATATCTATCATCTTCTGAGACGCATGGACGTTCAGCAAGGGTATTTGTTTTCAGCCACAAATTTACCAAAACAAGCAGAAGCTTACATTATTAAAGAAACTGCAAGGAAATGAAATGGCACTGTGGCCACAAATTGCATTTCCACTTGAGCTGATATGAGCATAAAAACGCAAATGCAAATGTTCAGCAATTTCAACATTTTTATGCAATGTTGAATGCCCAGTTGTTAAATGTTTTGTGACTAGTAGGAAAATTCTGATTGCAGTCTTCTAATTGGACGTATAAACGGTTTACAAAAAGAAATGTGGACCAAATATTTTTTGAGCAGAACGATCTCATTGTTGAGAAAATTGATCCACACTTTGGGTCCAATTTAACTCTAAACCAGATGTGATTTTGTGCGCACACATTATGATATGGATAAGGGTTAAAAACAATTCCCTTCAATTACATGAAGCAAAATGAGGTGCCAATTTCAATACATATAATAACAGGCAAAATGTTTTAGTGTTATTCAGATTTGTTGTATAAAACTGGACGGATATACATGTTGATTGATACACAGTTTGTACAGTCAGTACAGTGAACGAGTAGGACTGTCACGAATACTATTTTAACATTAACAGAGCAGAAACGCCTCCATCACATCGTGTAAACCATTTTTTTAACCAGTCAATCTCTCAAACTGCAATGTTCTGCATTATCAGAAACAACGGTTTTCCTGACTGTGAGAATGATGAATCAGCTTTCACTCTACTGTGTTCCTGTTTATAGTTTATTCTGTAAATTTTTGCAATCCAACTTATAAGAGAATTTGTGCTATTTCCCCCCATTAATACAACAAAAAAAAATCTCATACAGGAGAAGGGTGATATGGCATTTGCTTAACCTTTATACAGTAATTTCCAGAATATAAGTTGCTACTTTTTTCACATGCTTTGAAAACTGTGGTATATACAATGATGCAACTAATTTATGGATTTGATTAAATAAAAAATAAATA
>JBBPBX010009658.1:0-59607 GCA_038048925.1 Garcialebias charrua | reverse complement strand
CAAGCAATTAATTCCTTCATCCGGAATCAAGGACTGATTTAAAATAGGAAAAAAAAGAACTCTTGGATGTACGGTAATCAGGGTCTGTTTTGTTGTGTGTATTTTGTCTCTATCATTGTCTGTTTTGTTGTGTGTTTTTTGTCTATCGGTTATACTCAGAAAATTATTATTATTATTACAAATATTATTTTATCAATACCTTAAGTATGTACAATACAAATAGCTTAAACTTCTTGTCTAATGGTGTTTTTATTCACACAACAGGCTCCTCAGCTGAACTTTTTTTCTGACTGCCTATTAATATATCTGGCCGTGGTCAGGCGCCTAGCCATAACAAGCGTTACAATAGACAAGTCATCAAGTCGTCAAGTCGATGAGATATCCTAGCACTTTGAGATTTTTATTAATGAAAAGTGCATTATAAATGGAATTCATTATTATTATTATTATTATATCCAGCTGTGTGCATGCCAACAGGACAAATCGACTCGTCTACAGCCTGTCTTCTTGTTGAAGAAATGTTATCAGTTGTGTTGAGGGACCAACTGACCAAATTGAAGTCCATAGTTATGATTCTGAAGATTTTGTAGAAGAGAGGCTCTCAGACAGTTTCACAGACAAGACAAGCTTCCTCTGTTCCTGCAGGAATGATCCATTTCTCTGATGATCTGTCTTTGGTCACCTGCCTCTGTTCTTGGTCCATGGACTGTGGAACTCAAGAGTCAGACCTGCACGTGTACCAGCAGCAGGGTGGTTCAGTGTGGGGGAAGAGGCAACATGAGTGATGCCTTTAGCTTATTAGCTAGCTAGTATTGCATGCAGCTAGGTTATGCCAGTACTGACAGGTGTGGGGTGGGGCGTTCGCAGTTTGTTTTGGTAGTTCGGCGCGCTCGGTTCTGTTAACAGGGCATGGCGCCTCGCTTGTATAATGGTAGGGGAAACACTGACGTATTTACACCATGAAATTAGTATATCATGATATAATTTATTTTCCCGGGCAAGCTTTGTTTACCGGTATTATTGTGAACGATATGATTAGGGCTGGGTACCTTTCTAAAAAAAATAATAATAACTGTGTCGGTACCTTCACTTCTGTACCGGCTCCTGGACGGTTCTTTTTCGGTACCAATTTTGTAATTAACATCAATTCTAACAAGAAGAAAATTAAGTTATACATTACAGTACAAATCTATTTTTTTACTTGTGTATTTTTCAATTCCAAGCAGTTTTCTTACATAAAAATAAAACAAATTATTTCCAGTTCAAAAGACCAGTTGATTGGAGGCTCTGAGGTGGGGGGGGGGGGTTAGATGTGTGACGTGTGCTCTGTGATCCCTGATCTTTGCTTGCCAGGTGCTGACATCGCTAATGTGTGCAACGAGGCAGCGCTCATCGCTGCTCGCCACCTGTCGGACGCCATCAACCAGAAACACTTCGAGCAGGCCATCGAGAGAGTCATTGGAGGTAAGATATTGGACCACATCTGTCCCAGGACAGCTGTGGACACAGTCTCACCTGAGGAACGTCTCTCCTGTGGTCTGGAGGTCTGGAGAAGAAGACGCAGGTCCTTCATCCGGAGGAGAAGAAGACTGTGGCGTATCACGAGGCGGGCCACGCCGTGGCCGGTTGGTTTCTGGAGCATGCCGATCCACTGCTGAAGGTCCATTTGCTGTTTGTTCTGAGCTTCCTGTTCACTGACGCTGGTCTTCATGATCCCTGTGCTCACCTGTGCAGGTGTCCATCATCCCTCGGGGGAAGGGCTTGGGCTATGCACAGTACCTGCCCAAAGAGCAGTACCTGTACACCACAGACCAGCTGATGGACCGCATGTGCATGACCCTGGGGGGCCGGGTCTCTGAGGAGATCTTCTTTGGACGGATCACGACTGGAGCTCAGGACGACCTGCAGAAGGTCACACAGAGCGCCTACGCCCAGGTGAGGTCCGGTTCCTCCTCAGGTGACTCACCTGACTGATGAAGACGCGTTGTGCTCCGTTCAGCCGGCGGTTCTGCGTGTTCTCCTGCAGATCGTTCAGTTCGGGATGAACCCGAAGGTGGGCCAGGTGTCCTTTGACCTGCCCCGGCAGGGAGAGATGGTTCTGGAGAAACCTTACAGCGAGGCCACGGCCCGCTTGATCGACACTGAGGTGCGAGCGCTGATCAGCGAGGCGTACCAGAGAACCCAGCAGCTGCTGACGGACAAGAAGGACGAGGTGGAGAAGGTACTGCATCCAGCTGACTTCTACTCTGTTTACACAATAAAGAACCGCCGGAGAAACCAGAAGCAGGGCCAAGCCTCCATGGGGCCCTGAGCATTCATTCATTCATTCATTCAACCTTTATTTAGTCAGGTAAATCTCATTGAGCCTCAAGGGCTCATTTACAAAAGCGACCTGCTAAAACTAAAGAATGATGAACAGCAATGATAGAATTTCCTTAAACAACAAACAACAGAAAAACATGAGAGAAATACAAAGTGAAATAGAAAGTGAAATGCAAAGTATCAAAACTAGCAAAACACCACAAGGTAGATGTACAAAATCAAAAACAAGAACATATTTGCAATGGTTTTTGCCAGGATTCCAAAAGATTCTTAAAACCATTTAGAGAGGTCAGGGCCGAGAGCTTCAGAGCAAAAACTGGTTTGGGGCCCCTCTATTTCTACTCATTCACCCCCTAACATAAACTATTATTTAATAAAGTATTATTTAATATAGGATTCTTTAATATAGTATTATTTAATAAACTATTATTTAATATAGTATTATTTAATAAACTATTATATAATATAGTATTATGCATTTAATAAACTATTATATAATATAGTATTATTTAATATAGCATTATTTAATATAGTATTATTTAATAAACTATTATATAATATAGTATTATTTAATATAAGCATTATTTAATATAGCATTATTTAATATAGTAACTGGTTTGGGGCCCCTCTATTTCTACTCATTCACCCCCTAACATAAACTATTATTTAATAAACTATTATTTAATATAGTATTATTTAATATAGTATTATTTAACATAGTATTGTTTAATATAGTGTGATTTAATATAGTATTATTTAATAAACTATTATATAATATAGTATTATTTAATATAGCATTATTTAATATAGCATTATTTAATATAACTTTATTTAATATACGGTAGCATTATTTAATATAGCATTATTTAATATAATAATAATAATAATAATGAATTCAATTTATAACGCACTTTTCATTAATGAAAATCTCAAAGTGCTACTATAATATAGTATTATTTAATAAAGCATTATTTAATATAGCATTATTTAATATAGCATTATTTAATATAGTATTACAGTATTTAATATAGTATTATTTAATATAGTATTATTTTACTATAGTACTGTATTGATAAAACAACCTACAGTATTCACAAACTGGGGCAAATAGAACTTTCTCTGCATCCGATGACTACTTCTAAAACTTAAATATTTTATTTTGGATGAATTTGGCATTAAAAACATAAAAACTGTTAAATCAGACTGATAACATCATGTTGAAGCACACCTCTTGAAGTTCTGTCTGTGTGGCCTTGTAGGGTGTAGAGGGCCACAGAAATGGTTATGGCGGGCAAAATTTGGCCCACTGGCCTTGAGTTTGACACATGTGATCTAGTGGTACTAAAGTAAGAAAATAAAAATCAACAGCCAGAATGTCTGCAGTTTAGCGAACAGACTTTGGAATGGGTACATGTTGTCCTCGTTTAACCTGCTGAAGAGAATGAAACTAAAAACTCTGAAACTCTGACTCCATGAAGTTAGAAATAACTCAACGTGGCAACATCTGTCCTACATGTGGTGAAAGGACAAGTAGATGTTCTTCCTCAAACAAAATCACATAATGTCTCCTTTTCAGAATGGTCAGGAGAAAACATGTCACTAAATAATTCAGTTAGGGCTATTTCAATTCATTCAACCTTTATTTATACAGATTAATCACATTGAGCCTCGGAGACTCATTTACAAGAGTTTTAGACAGTTCCATAACTTTTGAACATCTGGGTGGAGAAGGTCCAGCCTCTTGGCTTGAAAAACAAACAGCGCAGTAGAAATCCAGTTGCTTTCCAGTTTTTCCTCACAGTGACGCCGGCAGTCTCTAGACTTAAGCTGATGTGCAACTGGAAGCTCTGAACATAAACCTCATAAAGGTCAATAAATGTGTTGGTTGTAGAAGAACCAGTGGAAAAATAAAATCAAGTGAGTGAAGTTGAATTCAACAGCTGCACAGCTGGTACTCAGCCTGTAAACCTTTGGGGACATCTTTTTCCACCAAGCTCCATCAGGACTTTATCAATGAATTCAAGAGTGTCCTGTAGACAAGTTGGTCCCTGTGCATTACTTCGAGCGTCCCTTTCTGGCCCACAACCCACATGTTGAAAACCATACTCCTGTTTTTCTACTTTTCCTGTTCCCCAGTCTCCCAGTGTTCCTAACTCCATGATTCGGCTACAAACTTCAGACATAGCGACATCAGGAGCCCCCAACATTACAGTCAACATTGCGGAGCGATAGTGTACAGGGGCTGTTCTTATCAATTGATCCCTCACAGCCTTTGGAATAGGTAACAGCTGATACTGATCCACAGCAGCAACAGTTAAAGCATCCCTCACACACAATCGAACCAATCTTTGTACACACTCCCGAAGAGTGACCCACTGTCCTGTTATCTCTGGCCAGTCAGTGAGAGCTGGATAAACCTGGTGAACAGCTTCAGCATAAACATCAAATAGAGATCTAGAATCATTCCCTAAATCTCTCACTTCTCTGCGAAAATCAGCATTCACTGTAGCTTCTGTGGACAACCCAACAAAAGACATCCCTTGCGTCTATTTCCACCTGTTCTGCTCCTTCCTCAATTAATCTTGACAACCACACATCTGTATGTTCTCTCGGCTGCTGACGGAGCCTCCTGGACAAGTAAGCTACTTCTTCCTGAGTGTAATCCTCAGTTATCATTCTAAGTTCAGGCTGCGGTTGATCCTGTGGGACAGCATCCATAACTTGTACACCATTCTCATAAACAAGTTGACCATCTGCGTCTACTCTTGCTTGTAAGACATCTGGTCTCACTATCTGTTCCTACCTCCTCCGTTGCACTGGTTTCACACTTTTACTGCGGGATGAGGAGCGTAATGAGGAATTAGTGGACTCTTCTTCTTCATCACTTACATTATCTTCCCACAAATTTCCATCCCAGCTAGAGGAATTCCATCCCGTTCCTAACCCAGCTACAAAAGCCCGTACTCTTTTGGGTGATACAGGCCGTTTCGTTTTCCTCTTTTTTTCTCTTTTTAACATGGAAACCTGAACCACTGCTTCCTTAGCAATCCGAGCCATGTTTTCTAGCTGTGTAGTTAACAACTGCACATGCTGACGCTGTAATGAAGAGGCCAACTCAGCTTCTTCTAGTGCCTTTTTCTGTTTCAAAACTTCTGTTTGACTTTGTTGATTTATTTCATTCTGCCGTTTCCAGGCAGCGGCACAAACCCACAAACGTCGTTGCAGCCCTTCTACAGGCATTTTCTTTTTCACGTCTACTGCTCGTAGAACTTCTAACAAAGTTTCAGGGTCTCCATCTCTTAGAGACCCTTCCCAATGCTCGGAGCGTCCCGCTCCATCCCTCAAGCACAATGCTATAGACTGATAACAGGGTATTTCCCATCCTGGTACTATTTCAGTCTTTTCCTGTCTTATCTCCCTTCGCTGATTTTCTTTTGAACATTCCTTTGAACATTATGCAGTCTCTCTTTGTAATCCTGCCGACAACGCCAAAAAAATGTTCTATGAAATATTATTTTATAAATGTTTTATGAATTTTTATTCATAAATGTTTTATGAAATATTATTTATGTAGGATCGAGAGATCAGCAAAACCCTCAAAAGAAATCACAACTCAAGAGACTTCACACAGGGCACTATTTTCTGCTTAAAACAAATGTTCTTTATTTTACCACAGAAAATCAATAGCAAGCAAGCCAGAAGCAAACAAGTAACACACTTTCAGCTCAAACTTCATACAATGATTAACGCTTAAACAAAGATTCTTACCATTTGACAGTGTGGATTGGAGAGAGCCGTTTTCAATCCAAAGGCAGAGGGAGCGTTAAACAAACGGACGATTACTCATCGCCGGCAGACTCAACCCTGGGAGCCCAGGCTGTCTCCTTTTATTCCTTTAGATAAGGATTACTTGCGGAGCAGAGCTGGCCAGGCTCTTTCCACAAGCAATCACCCAGTTTCAACAGGAACTGGAGTATCTCTCCCTCACCTCTAATCAAACCGTTAGAACAAAACTCCGGAGATGATGAGATCAATAAACTGAGCATTCCTGTGATGATGAAATCAGCACAGTTTAACTTTTATCTCCCAACTTCCCGGTAGTGACAGATATAGGAAAATTACACACAATGTCTGGACATTTCAGACTTTTTAGACTGATCAGAGAACTTCTTCTTCTTCTTTCGGCTTTTCCCTTTTCAGGGGTCGCCACACCAAGTCATCCTCCTCCACCTCACTCTGTCCTCTGCATCCTCTGTCCTCACTCCGACTACCTTCATGTCCTCTTTGGCCTCCCTCTTTGTCTTTTTCCTGGCAGCTGCATTTCTAACATCCTTCTACCAATATACCCACTGTCCCTCCTCTGGACATGTCCAAACCATCTCAGTCTGGCCTCCCTAACTTTATCTCCCAGTTGTTCAACATGTGCTGTACCTCTGATGATCTCATTCCTGATCTTATCCATCCTTGTCACTCCTAAGGAGAACCTCAGCATCTTCATTTCTGACACTTCCAGTTCTTTCTCCTGTCTTTTTGTCCATGTCTCTGTCTCCTGTCTTTTTGTCCATGTCTCTGTCTCCTGTCTTTTTGTCCATGTCTCTGTCTCCTGTCTTTTTGTCCATGTCTCTGTCTCCTGTCTTTTTGTCCATGTCTCTGTCTCCTGTCTTTTTGTCCATGTCTCTGTCTCCTGTCTTTTTGTCCATGTCTCTGTCTCCTGTCTTTTTGTCCATGTCTCTGTCTCCTGTCTTTTTGTCCATGTCTCTGTCTCCTGTCTTTTTGTCCATGTCTCTGTCTCCTGTCTTTTTGTCCATGTCTCTGTCTCCTGTCTTTTTGTCCATGTCTCTGTCTCCTGTCTTTTTGTCCATGTCTCTGTCTCCTGTCTTTTTGTCCATGTCTCTGTCTCCTGTCTTTTTGTCCATGTCTCTGTCTCCTGTCTTTTTGTCCATTTCTCTGTCTCCTGTCTTTTTGTCCATTTCTCTGTCTCCTGTCTTTTTGTCCATTTCTCTGTCTCCTGTCTTTTTGTCCATGTCTCTGTCTCCTGTCTTTTTGTCCATTTCTCTGTCTCCTGTCTTTTTGTCCATGTCTCTGTCTCCTGTCTTTTTGTCCATTTCTCTGTCTCCTGTCTTTTTGTCCATTTCTCTGTCTCCTGTCTTTTTGTCCATGTCTCTGTCTCCAGACCATACAACATGGTCTCACCACTGTCTTGTAAACTTTTCCTTTGACCTTTGCTGACAACAAACTTATTTATTCATTATTCAACATCTGTTCCAAGTCTTTACCCAAAGAGAAGAAAGTAGTATCGTCAACAAATAAAACACATTTGACGATATCGGATACATCAATTAAATCATTTACATATAAAATAAACAACTTACCGGTAGGTCCAAGTACTGAAGCTTGTGGTACTCCACATGAAGTTCTGCATAAACTAGATCTTACATAATCCATCTGGACAAACCAAATAACTACTTATCCACTGCAAAGCAGGACCTCTAACTCCATATTGATTCAATTTATTTATTGAACTTCTGGATCTCAACATTTTCCAGAGTCTTGCAGGTTTTCGATGTTCCTGTTCCAAAGGTTCTGCTCTGAATGTTCTTTAGAAGCTAATCTGTTTGTTCCTCGGGACCTCTAGTGTTCCAGCAGTGGTGGACCTCATGTTCTCCGTACAGAGTGTGTAGTTTGTCTCTTTAGGTAGAAGAACTGTTTATAACCAAAGGCTCCTGCAGAGTTCTGACCCTGTTCTCTGGTTCTGCTGGTCCAGGTGGCCCAGCGGCTGCTGGAGAAAGAAGTTCTGGACAAGGACGACATGGTGGAACTTCTGGGCAAACGGCCGTTCGCTGAGAAGTCCACGTACGAGGAACTTGTGGAGGGAACTGGTGGTGAGGACGAGAACACCGCGCTGCCCGCGGGTCTGAAGGACTGGAACCAGGACCGGCAGAACCAGGAGGCCGGTCCAGAAGACCAGGTGGCCCACCAGATCTCCAGAGGGATGCCCTTCTAGAACCTGGGTTCTACAGCACCACAGTCACGGATCAACACGTAGCTGTCAGGTTCTGCTACCATCAGTCTGGACCATGACTCGGGTCTGCCTCTTCAGAACTCAGAACCTTCCTAAGAAGTTCTGTTTGTAGTGGAACCAGGTTCTGTGTTGAATGTTCCAGATGTTCACGATTTGTTTCAGAACAACTTCTTTTCCACATGAGCTGAAGAACCTTCAAACACTGACGACTGCATAAGAACCCACACAGAACCTTCACAGAACCTCCTGTCCGTCAGAACCTTCACAGAACCTCCTGTCCGTCAGAACCTTCACAGAACCTCCTGTCCGTCAGAACCTTCACAGAACCTCCTGTCCGTCAGAACCTTCACAGAACCTCCTGTCCGTCAGAACCTTCACAGAACCTCCTGTCCGTCAGAACCTTCACAGAACCTCCTGTCCGTCAGAACCTTCACAGAACCTCCTGTCCGTCAGAACCTTCACAGAACCTCCTGTCCGTCAGAACCTTCACAGAACCTCCTGTCCGTCAGAACCTTCACAGAACCTCCTGTCCGTCAGAACCTTCACAGAACCTCCTGTCCGTCAGAACCTTCACAGAACCTCCTGTCCGTCAGAACCTTCACAGAACCTCCTGTCCGTCAGAACCTTCACAGAACCTCCTGTCCGTCAGAACCTTCACAGAACCTCCTGTCCGTCAGAACCTTCACAGAACCTCCCCTCCATCAGAACCTTCACAGAACCTCCCCTCCATCAGAACCTTCACAGAACCTCCTGTCCGTCAGAACCTTCACAGAACCTCCTGTCCGTCAGAACCTTCACAGAACCTCCTGTCCATCAGAACCTTCACAGAACCTCCTGTCCGTCAGAACCTTCACAGAACCTCCTGTCCGTCAGAACCTTCACAGAACCTCCTGTCCATCAGAACCTTCACAGGGACCCAGATGTTCTGAAGGAACGTTCTCCACTTCATGTCTTTTGGGGTTCTGTTCCTCTTCATGTGATCCAGAACCTGCAGAACATCTGTCCTGGTCCTCCTGAGCAGAACTTGATCAGGACTTCTTCTATTTATTGATCAGAGTTTGGATTCCTGACTGTTGCTGTGGTAACCATGATGTCATCATCATCTGATAGCTTTCAGGCTGCTCCCATTGATCCATCAGTTATTGATCAGTTATTGATCCATCAGTTACTGGTCAGTTATTGATCATTTATTTATACATCAGTCATTGATCAGTTATTGATCTATCAGTTATTGGTTGATTGTTAGCTCATGGTTCACGTATTGATTATTGGTGCTGTTATTTATGATCAACATGTCTGTTGTGCTTCATAAAGCAGCTTCAGTCTAAAAGCTGCTTCTGTTTATTTTTTAATAATTTATTGATCTTCATTTCATAAAGACTTTAGTTTCCAGTCCATCCATCGTCTTCCTCTTGTTCTGGACTCAGGGCAGCATCTTGAGCAGGAGGTCCAGACATCTCTCTCCACAGCCTCTTCCAGATGTTCTGGGAGGACTCCAAGGTGTCCCAGTCCAACAGAGAGACATAGTGTCTCCAGCGTGTCCTGGGTCTTCCCCGGGGTCTCCTCCCAGTTGGACATGCCTAGGGAGGCGCCCAAGAAGCATTCTTACCAGTTGCCCGAACCTCCTCCACTGACTCCTCTGGATGTGGAGGAGCAGTGGTACTCACTGAGCACCCCCCACAGTGTGGTAAAGAGCTGCTTTCCCCTCTTCAGCTGCCTGATAGTTTACCAGAATCTCCTCGGAGCCAAACCAGAGTCTCTATCCAGGGTCTCACCAAACTCCTCCCACATCAGAGCTGTTGCCTCAGCAACAACCAAGGCTGAGGACCACTTGGCCCTCCAGTACTCCTCAGCTGCCTCTGGAGTCTTAACAGCCAACAAGGGCCGATAGGACTTCTTCAACTTGTCAGTCTCCCTATCCCGGGGTGTCCACCATAGAGTTCAAGGATGTCCACCACGAGAAGCACCGACAACCTTGCGACCACAGCTCAAGGCAGACACTTCAACACTTGAACAATTGAGTTGTGGAACATGACCCACTTGAACCCAATGTCCCCCACCTCAGCCAGGATGCGGTTAAAGCTCTCCCGAAGTTGTGAGTTCAAGCTCTCTGACGGCAGGTGTTTCCAGAAAACCCTCACTAAACATTTGGGTCTACCAGGTCTGTCCGACATCTCTCCTGGACTCTGTTCCAACTCCCTACCAGGTGGTGATCAGTTGACAGCTCAGCTCCTCTCTTCACTTGAGTGTCCAAAACAAATGGCTGCAGATCAGGTGACACGACTACAAACTCAATCATTGATATACGACCTGGGGTGTTCTGATGCCAAGTGCGCTTATGGACACCCTTATGTTCGAACATGGTGTTTGTGATAGTCAGAAAATTTATTTTGTAAGTTTAGAATTTTTTATTTTAGAAAACACTAACAAATTTCATTTGTACATACAGGTAACCCCCTACTTACGACTCCATCGACCTACGAACAACGGGACCTACGAACATATCATATTTAATAAAAATATGAAATTACTGTATTAAAAAAAATATATATATTTTTTTTTTTTGTGTTTAAATGTTCTTAATTTCATGTGTACATCACTTTGTTGCAGCTGTGGTTGTTTTAAAGGCTTTATAAATAATAATTATGATAAAAAAGATCATTTCTGATCATTTTTGAGCAATCTTGGGCAACAGGAAGTAGGTCTTCAGTTTACACGGTCACAAATTAATGTAGAACACCGGACGCCATTTTAGGTTCAGTCACTGGGGTCTCCGGTCACAGAACACCGGACGCCATTTTAGGTTAGCTGCCCGGGAGCCAGCCGAAGACTGGTGACCAGGATGGCTTCATATGGATTAATTACGAGCTGGAAACGTCTCTGTGAACTTTGTGGATGTCTCAGGCAGCAGCGGATTTATCGCTGATCGTGCCAGGCCGCCGCGCGAACACCTCCGGCCAGGCTCTGGCCTGGCTAGCTCCAGAAGCTAACACGGGAGCTAACACGGTAGCCGGCCGAAGACTGGTGACCAGGATGGCTTCATATGGATTAATTACGAGCTGGAAACGTCTCTGTGAACTTTGTGGATGTCTCAGGCAGCAGCAGCAGCTGCAGATTGATCGCGCCGCCGCTCCAACACCAGCTCATGGCTTGGCTAGCAGAAGCTAGCCAGCTAGCTAACACAGGTCTGGAGCAGCTGCGGTGGTTCACTGGCCGGCCGCCGCGCTGCTCGGCCCGACAACAATCAACGCATGGCAACCTAAGATGTCGGCTTTGACCATCTCAAAGTAAGAAAATATATTTTTATTTATTCTGTAAATGTGAATAGCAATGTTTAACATTACAGTACACTACTGTACATGCTTAAATGTGTGCGCGCGCTCCGTTAGCATGATAAATAAAGGTTGAATGAATGAATAAATTTTTTTTTTTAATAATTTTCACCCCCTACCTACGGCAGAATCGAGCTGCGAACCGTTCTTAGGTCCCGAACTCGTTCGTAACACGGGGGTTCCCTGTATTTATAATTCTCATATTTAAATGTTTTATAAAAACTGTTTTAAGAATAAAAGTTTAAGAGCTAGGGTTAAAAACAGCCCTTTTTGGGGGGTAGAAGTTCAAGTAGGTTTTATCATTACCATCACATGTGGCAGGTGGAACGAAATTGAGTACTCGGTGTCCCAGTTACACCCAACAATAGCAAAATATAAATGGTAAAAGAAACAGTAAAAAGGATCTAAGATATAAACTAAGCAGTACACCAAACACTAATAGTGCAAAACAATACTCCCATCGATCTGGTTTCAAGAAACAACACGGCACAACGACTGCTTCACTGAAGGTGACGTACGTGAAGCAGGATGCTAAGGATTATTGTGCTGCACTTTTCTTAGACCTGACTAAATCTTTTGACACTGTGGATCATAACATCTTGTGTCATAAGCTCTCAGAAATCAGTTTCTCTGATCACACCATTGGTTGGTTTTCTAATTATCTTTCAGATAGGAGGCAATGTATTCAACATAATGGTACTTCTTCCAGTTATTGTTACCAATGGTGTACCACAAGGCTCAGTCTTAGGACCCACTCTCTTTACAATCTACAGTACATACCGTAGGTAATGCAGGTCAGAGCATCCCTGATGCATCCTTACATTTCTATAGTTGTTTACTGTCGAGCTCAAACAGTTGCTAAGGTTTTCCAGCTTTTCCAGTCTACATTCAACATCATCCAGTCAGATTGTTTCTGTCTCAAACTTTTCCTAAACACTGACAAAACCAAAGAAATGCTTTTTTTTCTAACAGGAAGTCAGTCCCAGCAGTTCTTCCTTTGATTTTATCTTTGAATGGAATTCCTATTGAGTTAGTCAGTTCCTACAAATATTTGGGTATCTTGGTCGACTCGCATCTCTCTTTTAAAGACCGTGTAAAGTAAAATTAAATGTGTGTTTTGAGTTTGTCACACGGCATAAATATGTGTTATTAATCACCCATATAAATCTGACTGATTAAAAACATTGTTTACCTTATAAAATTAAGTCTCAAAAATAATGAAAAAACATAATTGTGCCCTGGTCTGAAACGCTGGGGGCGTGTCAGCGCGTGGGCGTGGTTTCAGCGCAGTACTGCGCCGTGTCCTGCACCCTGAAGATGTTCGCGAAGGCTGGCAGCCTAATTGGAGTTCTCCAGCCCTACTCATTTGAACCTCCAGAGCCAGACTCAGACTCTGAGTCAGACAGTGACCACTGTGACGGTCGGCATCGTTCTTCACAGCCTGAGCTGTGTGTGGAGAGGCAGACAGGTGCAGCAGAGATCCAGTGGTGGGCAACGCTAATCAAAAAATTAGTTCCACAATTTCTAAAACGCTTATTAATTTTTTTAGGTCCACAATTTCAAAAGCACAAATGTCTTGTGAAAATTAGGGGAAGCTAATCTAATCCGCTATTTATATTCGACAATTGGTAGCCGGCAGCGTTATGCAATATTTGCACTACACTGCCAACTGAAAAGTAACTAAAATGATCCTAAAAGGATGAAATTACAAAAATCAAAGGATTTATTTAATACTTTACGTACATATATTCTATTCGGCCACGAAATTAACAAAAAAGAGAATGATCTTTTAATCCCTAAACCACTTTTAAATCTCAAATACACGGGTGTGTCGCCACCGCATTTATACATAAAAGTAACCCAAATACATAAAACTAACGACTCACCGTCGAGTGGTCGACACAAAACGCACAATAAAATCCTCCGGCCGCGTTAATTTGGTTTGAAACAGCGGGGTTCTCTGCGGATTTATCCAAGAAACCCAGCACAACCAGCTAGACAGAATTAGCCCCCGAGTTTATCTCTGACCCGGAAGATGTCAAGATGGAATAGTCCTGTTGTGTTCAGAAATCACAGTGTTTAATGTGTTTGTTGGGTCTGTAATGGTGTGCTCTGTTTGTTACGACATGTTACTGTGCCTTTAAGAGATGCTTTACGGCATGGGGTAAATGTGTGTGTGTGGGGGGTTTTGAGCTCAGTAAAGTTTGGTGCACGAAGCGACACGGTGTGGTTATTGAGTTCCCGCGGACGCTACATTTTGGCAGACGAGGATGTCCGGACTCGCGTTACCACCACCGCCACCTTTCCTCCCTGTCCCCGGCGACCCAGCCGTCCCGTGGGACAGATGGCGAGCTGCGTTCGAGGACTACTTGCTGGCTTTGGGACACACTGAACTGGCGGAAGCGAGGAAGTGCGCGCTCCTCCGCCATTGTCTGGGCCAGGAGGGTCAGAGAATCCTCGCCACGCTCACGTTAGCGGACAATAAATACGCCACGGCCACAGCTGCACTGAGGACTCATTTCAGCTCCGGGCGGAGCCGGCGGATGAACCGCTTCGAGTTTCGTCAGAGGACGCAGCGACCGGGTGAGTCTGTAGCCAACTACGTCTCAGCACTACGAGAGCTGGCTAGACTCTGTGACTTTGGGGCGTTAGAAGATGGACTCATAGTTGATCAGCTGATAGAAAAGACGTCGTGTGACCAACTGAGGGAGAGACTTTTATTAGAACCAGACTCCATGACGCTGGCGGGCGCTCTGGTTATTGGAAAGCAGCTTGAAACAGCACTAACAGAGGCGCGAAAATTCTCCCGCGCGGCGCACGAACCAGTGACGTCATCAACATCGGCCGTTTATCACACAGAGGCTGTGGAGGGGGCTGACGGGCCGAGTGGCAGTTTGGATGTGCAGAGAGTGGACAGGGGGCAAGGGCGGAGTGGCCATCGGGAGATTCGGGAGTTTTCCCGATGGGCCGCGTCATGAATGGGCCGATAGGCGCACGGGGAAAATGATGACGGTTGAATGAATCTGCTCAAAATTGACTTGTCCCTGACTTTAGGCTGCAGGCTGCAGCCTCTTAAAGGGAGGGAGCGCTGATCGCTTTAAGAGACTGCGCCGCACTGGGCTGGCAGCTTGGGAGCTACCATTTGATAAAAAACACCCCTGAAAGTTCACCGTTGGTTGAGTCCAACCCAGCAGCGAAGCACGTATTTTCCAAAACATCAGCTGATGGAGCAGCGCGGAGTCCAAACTGCTAATTAGCAATAAAAATGGATAGGAAGAGGCCGTGGAGCTGAAAAAGTCAGGTTGAAGAAAAGAAAGGCGGAGGAAGCTGCCAAATGTGCAAAGCTTACAGACATTTTTTCAAAGAGACAGAAGAAGCAACAGGTAATATAAATTAAAAACTAGCATAATAAATTAAGCTAATGTCACAACGTTGTACTATGTCACTAAACATGCATGAAAGTCAAGTGGGACCTAAACTGACAGCCTGAGCCTAATTAGAAATAAAAGCAGAAATATATAAATTGACCAATAAATAAATAAACGTCAAAGGACAATTTAAATTAAAAGATAACTTTATCTCATACCCTGATGCATGCTCAATAATCCAGGTAGAAAAATCTAAAAAAGCTAAGTCTGGTCTTCTGGACATTTTTTGCTTTGTTTTGTTTTGTTTCTTGAATGTCCAGAGGACCAGACTTAGCTTTTTTAGAACTTTATCTCATGTTTTAAAAATTAATTGACCATCATGTTTTTTTTCCAGCTTAGTTCCAACAAATTATATATTTTAATTCATAATTTTACATTTTACTGTGCTTAAAATACCGGTAGGCCTATATATTTTTTTGTTTTTACTTTTACTCTTAGATGACTTGTGTTATGTAATTAAATGTAATTATTTTTTTAATTTTCCACACAAGTCCTTATTTACGTAATGAGGCAGAAATGCATGAGGTGAAGTGAAAACAGGAGACAGAAAAATGTTAAAGCAACACATTTAATAGACAAATAAAAATAAACTCATGCATATGCATACATATTGCAACCAATGCCAAACTTGTCTCTGATTTTGCTTGTCTTGACCCTAAAACTTTTCAGAGATGAGGCTTAAAGGACTCAAGAGCTCAGCACTTCAAGCAACAAGCAAAAATCTGCTTAGATTTGATGAGAGAGCCACAGTGAGTACTTTACACACACAGAGCTGTCCAGTCTTGGGATAGGCTGAAAAAGTCCCCTCTGGAAGAGTCCACTGTCAAGATGGTACTGAGATGGAACAGGGTTGAACCAGAGATTGAACTTGAAAGCAGGGCTTGTTCTTCTTGCAGAAACTGTGTTATCTGTGTTTACCTTATATTGACACAGTATAACCTTTTCACAGATGCCTATATAGGGCTGGCATACAAATATTTGTTGTCTCATGTTGCATGTGAAAGCTTCTCTACTCTCAAGTTCATCAAGAATAGACTATGAAGCACACTTAACCAGGAGCATTTGGAGGCATTTATGCTGATGTCCACAGAGAAAGAACTTCTTATGTCCATTGACAATGACAAAGTAACACATATGGTGGCAGAAACTAGTGCACTTCTTAGGCGCTTACTGATGCTGTAGATCACATGTCAAACTCGAGGCCCATGGGCCAAATCTGGTCTCATTGACATTTTATCTGGCCTCAAATTTAATATTTTGAATGTAAAATAGTTTTATGGTTTATCTTTTTGTCACTGTATTTAGTGCAAACTTCTCATGACAGCTGGCCAACGTTCAAGCCAACAAAATTACGTTTTGAGTTTTTCAGTAATCTTTGAGTCTGATATGGAAAGAGCAACAAAGAATTGACTTATCATTTTCTGTTTTTTAAGTCAACTAATTTAGTTTTTTTCCCACCTGATTTGCTGAATTGTAACAAAATGTAACTAAAAATTATAACCAAAAAAAAGTTGTTGATTGTATTGCAATTAAAAAAATATTATAGGCTACATTTTTGCCAAATATTTTTAAAATGTGAAAAAATGGGCCACTCTTGGCCATTAAACTCCCGGGCTGAAAAGTTGTCCCACTCCGCCCCTGACAGGGGGCCCAGCAGGAGGGGGGCCAGGAGCTGTGGTAACTGTGGCTCCTCTAACCATAGATATAATAAACACTAGATAAGACAGCCCCGCTGTTGGCCAATGGAGACCGACATCGTCAGACGGCGGCCATCTTGGGACAGACAGAACGCCCACTCTTAACATGAATGTGAATGGTGCATTCACTATTAAAATAACCATAACTTGCTTAATTTCCATCCGATTTTAAAACGGTTTGGTTTGTTATAAATGTGAGAGATGTTGTTATAATATGGTATACTTAAGATGGACGTTCACATGAAAATAACGTTATGTAGACACTGTATTGCACTAGCAGTATACACAATAAGATTATATTTACATCTATTTCTAAATACATGTTTATTTCCAGCGAAATTAACTGACATATGTTACAATGCTAATAAATATTTAATACTATTTCATCATAAATAGTATTATTATTGGTGATATGAAATTAATTTATGCCAATTTTTTTCCCTACACATTTAAATATTATGTAATATTAAATACATTATTACACCAACCTTGGTCAATATGTGTAGTTTATTCTTTTTAGATACATGAAAAGATTTAATAATTGAGAAATATAAATAAACAAACAAATAAACAAAAATAAACATCTGATAGTGTGACATCTGATAGTGTGACAAGACTCTCACTCCCTCGGTGCAACAGTAACTATTTAAACATTAAAACACTGAAACATATAATAATAGACATAAGCATAAAATAGTAAAACTTTAACACTGTCCTGAGTTTTTGCATAGTGGTATAAGAGTATGAAAATTTACACCAACTCTAAAAACTAAAGCACTAAACATTTAATGAACATAATACTGTTCTGAGTTTTTGCATACTAGTACAAAAAGTAAAAAAGTATAAAAAGTATAACTATAAAATAAACTAAAGGTTCTAGCATTGACATTTGCAAAGTGGCAAAGCAGCATATCAGTTAATGTACACAGTATATGCATGAGGTAGTAGTTCATGTTGTTATAGAATGGCATATGCAGTAAGGCACATTGGGCATCCTTAAATATCTGGCGATGATGAAGCTCTTCTAATGCATGCTCTACCAACACTTTCTGTGTCTCTGGTGTTAGGGACTTGGTCAGATAATATGCAATCGGAGCTTTCCAATAACCTTGAAGCCCAACCACCATGAACACCAGAGCCTCAGAGGCAATGTCAGCTTCATTTATCCGATCTCCCATGTCCACAAATCCAGACATTGTTTGTGTCTGAGGATCATATTGAACATGCTTTTTGATGGCCATGGCATCCAGCATCAAAGAGACACATCCGTATTTGGCCTCATCTGCTTTGCGACGTTGCTCCAGCATGTCCAACATCATTTTATTTAGACCAGGTTTGGCATCAACAGAGCTCCGATCGAAGTCCTCAGAACTAAAGTGATCACTGCAGAGCAGTGTCCTGTCCAGGGCAACAAAACCCTCTCTTCTCAGGGCAACTTCCCACTGCCGCCTCCTCTCTCTGGTTTTGGGAAACCTTAAAAACATGAAGAAGATGGTCATTATTTTCCACACTTCCTTTCTTTACCTTTGAATTATAGTAATGACAATTATACACATATATCATACTTTTGGTGTGCTTGCATTTACTTTTGGTACAATAAAACAGCTATTAAAAATTGTGTCCAAAAGAAACACTAAATCATACATCATAATTTATATAAAGATACTTTTACAAGCCGTATACCATACCATACCATTTTATTTATAGAGCACTTAAAACAACAACAAGGTCAACCAAAGTGCTGTAAATATATATTATGTCATTATTATGTAAATATATATTATGTATAATATTATGTCAATAATATTATCTCACATTTTGGTGTGTAGCATGACCAATAATGTGCACTGATCCAAAATATAACTATGATTATTCTAATTAAAGTAATAATACTGTCACAGAGTCTTACTTGTGAAATGTGATCCCAAGGTTTCTTGTTTTGATGTTACGCCTATTGGAGCATCCATAGGCTGCACAAAAGTCAGGCATCTTGTCAAAGAGTATTTCTGTAAAACACAAAGCAGTAATTAGTGTTGAACATACCAAACCGCTTGGAAATCATGTGCAGCTTTAGTTCAGTTAAAAACAAAGAGCTCCTAGTGATCTAAGAATGCTGGGGAAATATTTGGAATACTGTACTAGCTAGCCCTTAATCAAAGGCTCTTGTTAATAGTATGCTAATAAATACAATCATGATCAAGATAGTCATTTACAGTAGTTTGTAATAAAATAGTTATTGGTGTAATAAAAACAGATTCTAGATTCTCGATGAGTGTGACACCCAAAACATGAATAAAACGTTTTAAAAAAGACAAAAGTGCTGTCTGACTACCAAAGAAATCATAGCCACGTTAATAACGTTTTTAAAAAGATAAACCGTTTGTAAATCCGTCAAGATTACAGCGAGTTAAGAGTATTTTTGTTTGTGTAAACCCCTCACCTCCATTCAGTTTCAACAGCTGCAGCTAATGTTGCTGTCTGTCGCAAGATGGCTGCCACGTGACGACGCCGGAGACTCCGCCTCAGCTTATCTAGTGTTTATTATATCTATGCCTCTAACCATGCAACTAGAGACCAGTCATGTCCTGCCCATGGAAAACTTTGTCTTAATTGCGATAAACTGAATCATTTTGCACGCTGCTGCCGCTCCTCTTCAGCTCGCCAGGATACTACTGTGGTTCCCATTAACACTGTACAGACTCGGCAGCCATCGTTCAAGCTCTGCACATGTCGCGTGGGCGCAGCTCACGTCTCGCTCCTCGTGGACACAGGGGCCAAAGTCTCAATTTTAAATAAAAGCACGTCAAAGTCAAAGTCAACTTTATTGTCAGATCTGCAATATGTACAGTACAGGACATACACAGGACCGAAATTGCGTTTCTCTCAGTCCCTCGGTGCAACAGTAAACATCTAAACATTGAAACACTGAAACATATAATAATAGACATAAGCATAAAATAGTAAAACTAACACTGTCCTGAGTTTTTTGCATAGTGGTATAAGAGTATGAAAATTTACACCAACTCTAAAACTAAAACATTAAACATTTAATGAACATAATATTGTCCTGAGTTTTTGCATACTAGTATAATGATGATCGTTATGATCGTTTCTTCAGCCGTACACCCCTGGAAGCAGCCACTACAACCCTGTTGGGCTATGGTCACTCTCCCATCGAGACTCTGGGCGTGGTCCGCCTCCCTGTCCAGTATGATCAGCAATTTACGCCTGACGCCAAGTTCTGCATCACCCGGAAGGGAGCTAACATTATGGGCCTAGACTTGTTCCTCGCCCTGGGCTTTGCTGTGAGTGAGCCTGCCACAGCCCCTCTCACCCCGACCCCTTGGCCACTTTCACCTTGGGAACATATTCAGGTCGGCATCTGTGGGGAACTTCAGGGGGCACCTGCTCACGCTCGCTACCTGCTGGTTGTTCATGATCTTCACTCGAAGTGGCCTGAGGTTTGTCAACTGAGCTCCATCACTGCACACACCATCATAGACTGCCTGGACAACCTGTTTGGACGCTGGGGCCTCCCCAGTGTTGTTACGACGGATAATGGGGCCCAGTTCACCTCAGCAGAGTTCACAGAGTTCCTCACACTACGCTCCATCAGGCACATCAGGACAGCAGTTTATCACCCAGAGAGCAATGGTGGTGTGGAACGACTCAATGAAACTCTCAAAAATGGACTCCGAGCCTGTCTGGAGGAGGGGAGAACATTCAGCGACGCTCTCAACCAAACCCTCTTGACCATCCGGGCATCCAAGCATCCCACTACAGGAGTTTCACCGGCGATGCTGATGATCGGGCGCGAACTGAAGCAACCCCTGGACTGTCTGAGAGCTGAGCCAGCTCCTGCACGCGGGAGCCCAGAGCTCCAGAACGCCAGAGCTCAGGTGAAGGGTTCGCAGGCCCGGATGAAAGAGAGGTTTGATGCCACGCACCGAGTGCAGACCCCCTCACTGGCTGCAGGGGATTGGGTCAGGATCAAACGGCTTCATCGGAGAAATAAACTGAAATCATTCTGGTCAGAGCCACTGCGGGTGGTTAAGCAATTGGGGCCGGCCACATACAGACTGGAAAATGGGAGTCGTTGGCACGCAAATCGTCTGCACAGGGTCATCACCCCACCAGCATCTGCTCCACCAGCATCTGTTTCACCGCTGACCCCAGCAACGGAAATGGGTTGGCAGCCTAGGCCAATGACTTTTCGGGTGGGGGATACTCCACCAGCTTTGCCCGACTCCACTCAGCAGCCAGCACGGCCCCAGAGACTGAGGGCCCCGCCTGTCTGGCTTGGGGACTATGTGACAGGGTGATGGTGTTACTAAAGATCTATTAATCTGTGTTTTATTGAGCCCAGTTTAATCTGTTATTCTTTGCAAAGTGTTATGTTTTCAAGGGGGGTGAAGGGGGGAAAATGTTGTGTTCAGAAATCACAGTGTTTAATGTGTTTGTTGGGTCTGTAATGGTGTGCTCTGTTTGTTACGACATGTTACTGTGCCTTTAAGAGATGCTTTACGGCATGGGGTAAATGTGTGTGTGTGGGGGGTTTTGAGCTCAGTAAAGTTTGGTGCAACGAAGCGACACGGTGTGGTTATTGAGTTCCCGCGGACGCTACAAGTCCATTTTTTAGTAGGGGGATAAAGAAATCGACCGGTTTTTGTATTGCGTTTTAATGATCGTTTTCATCGTAACTATAATTATTTTTATGTTAAATGTACATTAACAAGCAGGATCAATGTTAGGGATGTAGGTGACTGGCCGGGGCGCGGCCCTGCTGATTGGGATCCCCAGGCAACGGCATCATTTGCCTACATGGTAGATCCGAGTCTGTTCTCCGCTCTGCTCCCTCCCCCTCCAACCCTCCCTCCTCTCTGCTCTTTACGGTGGGGAAAAAGGTAAAACAAGCAGCTACGGAGCCAGCATAAGAGCTTGTAAATAAGTTTATTGGTTTTTACTGATAGATAATTAGTTATTAGCGGTACTGCATTTTAAATAAAAATGGCACAAATCCGCTTATGAATTATAAAAGTTAGTCAAACCACAAAAACGCTGACAAAAAGTTTAGGTCCGCTGTAAGCGGATTAGCGCTCTCTAGCGGTCTGTGCCCACCTTTAGATCCAGTAAACCTGCTCTGTTTTTATCTGAGTTCTGGCTGTAACAGCAGCTCCTTTTTCCAAGAGTTACGCTGTTTTTAGTGCACAAACAACTCTGGTTTTGTTTTTAAAGTTGAGGACACAACTATAATTCATAACTCCGCTGTTATGTGTTTAATAATAAGCGCTATTTTAGAAGACGAGCGGACTCGCTGCACACGTTCCGACCCGGTCACATCGCATGCGGGGTCTGTGTTGGTGATTAAAATATAGAGTAATCACGTTGATGACTAAGTATGCAATGGACCTGTAGGACTGGAAAGCACCTTGCATGGTAGTCTGCCACCACCGGTTTATGAATGTGTGTAGCATTCAATATATGTGTAGCACTTTGAGATTTTCAGTAATGAAAAGTGCGTTATAAATTGAATTAATTATTATTATTATTACCTGTCGCATTTTCTTAGCAAAAAAGGAGCTATAGCTATTGCTATCTGATGCTATCTGCGATTCGCGAGTGAACGGCTCCACCGAGGCGAAGAAGTAATTTATACGGCTGGAGCTGCAGGGGGTGGGGCTATACTTAAGAAGACCGCGTGACGAAACGCGGTCACATTTAAAACACGCCTAAAAAATCCTGAAACAGACATATCTTTATACACAGTTTGATCTATAACTCCAAAATTAATTGAGCTACAATTTTGAGACTTTTTACTCATTTACAAGATTACAATTATGACATTTATAATGTTTATTGAAGAAAATATTGAAATTCACTTTACACGGTCTTTAAGCTTCACGTGAAAGCCCAGTAAGGAAACTGAAAGTTAAACTGTTTTTTTTTTCTTCAGAAATAGATCCTGTCTAACTCTGAATGTTAGGAAACACCTTGTAACTGTGACTTTCCTTCCCTCCACTGACTACCATACTATACCAGCTTTATTTATAGAGCACTTTAAACACCCACAGGGCCAAAGTGCTGTATACATTTAAAAAAAAAAAACAGTCATACAGTCAGATAACTAAAATGATTAAAAGTCACATAAAACAAACCTGATTCCAAAAAAGTTGGGACACTAAACAAATTGTGAATAAAAACTGAATGCAATGATGTGGAGGTGCCAACATCTAATATTTTATTCAGAATAGAACACAAATCACAGATCAAAAGTTTAAACTGAGAGAATGTATCATTTTAAGGGAAAAATATGTTGTTTCAAAATTTCATGGCGTCAACAAATCCCAAAAAAGTTGGGACAAGTCCATTTTTACCACTGTGTGTCATCCCCCCTTCTTCTTCCAACACTCAACAGACGTCTGGGGACAGAGGAGACCAGTTTCTCAAGTTTAGAAATAGGAATGCTCTACATTCATGTCTAATACAGGCCTCTAACTGTTCAATCGTCTTGGGCCTTCTTTGTTGCACCTTCCTCTTTATGATGCACCAAATGTTCTCTATAGGTGAAACATCTGGACTGCAGGCTGGACATTTCAGTACCGGATCCTTCTCCTACGTAGCCATGATGTTGTGATTGCTGCAGAATGTGGTCTGGCATTATCTTGTTGAAAAATGCAGGGTCTTCCCTGAAAGAGATGACGTCTAGATGGAGCATATGTTGTTCTAGAACCTGAACATAGTTCTCTGCATTAATGGTGTCTTTCCAGACATGCAAGCTGCCCATGCCACAAGCGCTCATGCAACCCCATACCATCAGTGATGCAGGCTTCTGAACGGAGCGTTGATAACAACTTGGGCTATCCTTGTCCTCTCTGGTCCGGATGACATGGCGTCCCAGTGTTCCATAAAGAACTTCAAATCGTGACTCATCTGACACAGAACAGTCTTCCATTTTGCCACACTCCATTTTAAATGACCCCTGGCCCAGTGCAAACGTCTGAGCTTGTGGAGCTTGCTTAGAAATGGCTTCCTCTTTGCACTGTAGAGTTTCAGCTGGCAACGGCGGATGGCACGGTGGATTGTGTTCACTGACAATGCTTTCTGGAAGTATTCCTGAGCCCATTCTGTTATTTCCTTGACAGTGGCATTCCTGTTTGAGGTGCAGTGACGTTTAAGGGCCCGGAGATCACGAGCATCCAGTAGAGTTTTACGGCCTTGACCCTTACGCACAGCGATTGTTCCAGATTCTCTGAATCTTTTGATGATGTTATGCACGGTTGATGATGATAACTTAAAAGTCTTTGCTATTTTCATTTTCATCTTTAAATCACTTCTTGGTCTGCTGCTCTCATACATCTCCTCCTACATGTCTCTACATGAGTGCAGCTACAGCGTGCGCTCTCAGGACATGATTACCTGCAGTGTTCCGTCAGTGAGAACTGAACTTGGCAAAAGGGCCTTCTCCTACTCTGCTCCTGTTTCCTGGAATATCTTACAAAAAGATCTGAAGCTCTCGGCCTTGACCTCTAGGCTGCCACACCCATGACCCGACCCCGGATAAGCAGAAGAGAATGGATGGCTGGATGGACTTCCTTGATTGTAGATAAAACCTAGCCTGGCCCTCGCCTTCCTGCACAGCTCAGCTCAATTCTCATTTCCCTTCACTGCTCAGTCTGGGACTTCTCTCATAGAGAACGATTTCTCCGGCCGATTTTTGACCGGACCAATCAGAGAACAGAAGGGGCGGAGTTTTTGGCCCCTAACCCACGCCCCCACCTGTCCCAGCGCGCAGCCAGCGAGCAGCCGCATGTTCTCATTCAAAGCGATGCAAAGCGATGCAGGACTGTTTTATATGTGACACAAATGTATTAATTTCCCCTTCTTAATCCCTTATCTGGAGTTTTCTTTTGTTTTTTTGCCAAAAGTCAAGTGATCGCTCGCTCCCTCCTCCTCTCCCTCCGCTGAGTGAAATGAACAAGGAAATGACTGAGGTTGTCACGAGAGAATTAAAGAGTCCCATCAGATTTCCTGGTCTTCTGGTGTGTTGGACCAGCGATCCATGGTTTTATTTTATTTTATTAGAACGTTTTACACAGAATATGCAAAGGCAGCGAGAGAAAATTCAGCAGGAGGCGGAGCTGAAGTCAAGTTCAGAAGACCACGGGGGAGCGCGCAGCCAATGAGCAGCCGCATGTTCTCATTCAAAGCGATGCAAAGCGATGCAGGTCTGTTTTATATGTGACACAAATTTATTAATTTCCCCTTCTTAATCCCTTATCTGGAGTTTTCTTTTGTTTTTTTGCCAAAAGTCAAGTGATCGCTCGCTCCTCCTCCTCTCCCTCCGCTGATGCTTCAGGTTGTCACGAGAGAATTAAACTCGTGTTCATTGCTGCCCGAGTCCCATCAGATTTTCTGGTCTTCTGGTGTGTTGGACTAGCCTGGTTAAAACCAGACCCTTGTCCTTCACTTTGCTTTGTACTGGGTCTGGGACTTCTCTCATAGACAAGGATTTCTCCGGTAGATTTTTGACCGGACCAATCAGAGAACAGAAGGCGGAGTTTTGAACGACGTCGACTGACGTCGTCAGTTAAAATGGCTGCCGCCACGAAGGAATTTTCATGAAAACAAGGTAAAAAACTATTATTTCTTTGCTGAGAAAAAATATATTTCTTAGCTGACGTTATATCAGAAGTGTTCCTGAGCTTAACAGTTCCTAAATCAATTCACGAAATGGTCAAATCTGCTGGATTTAAATAGTTTCGGTTTGACATTTTCCAAACAGCCTCGGGTGCGCTACGAAAATAAATGATAAAAAATCGAATTTTATCTCAAATGTTTCATCTAGGCCAACAGTCAGTAAATTAGAGCCATATAATTTTTCATTCATTCATTCAACCTTTATTTAGTCAGGTAAATCTTTTGAACCTCATGGGCTCATTTACGAAAGCGACCTGCTAAAACTAAAGAACAATGAACAGCAGTGATAGAATTTCATTAAACAATAAACAAACAAACAATAAACAATAGAAAACAAAAAGAGAGAAAAAAACAAAAGATTTTTTTTTTTAACAAAGTATCAAAAAACTAGCAAAACATTATAAGGTAGACGTATAAAATCAAAGACAGGAACAAATCTGCATTGGTTTTTGCCAGGATTCCAACAGATTCTGAAAACCATTTAGAGAAGTCAAGGTCGAGAGCTTCAGATCTTTTTGTAAGATATTCCATGAAGCAGGAGCAGAGTAGGAGAAGGCCCTTTTTCCAAGTTCAGTCCTCACTGACGGAACACTGCAGGTAATCATGTCCTGAGAGCGCACGCTGTAGCTGCACTCACACAGAGACATGTAGGAGGAGATGTATGAGGGCAGCAGACCAAGAAGTGATTTAAAGATGAAAATGTACCAGTGGAAGAGTCTGTGTGAAGTTAATGATGTCCAGTTAACCAGTGAATACAGGGTGCAGTGGTGGGTACGATAATCACAACCAGTTATGAATCTTAGTGCACCATGATAGACAACATCCAACATCTGCAGGATGCACCATGATAGACAACATCCAACATCCGCAGGGTGCTTGTAGGAGCATTCATGTAGAGAATGTAATGATAATTACACACTGGTAGCAGAAAAAATATCCACCGAGTGGTTTCTGAGCTATTTATCTGAATAGCCTGGACCTCGCCAGGCTAAACTAACAAAACTCCGCCTTCCGTTCTCTGATTGGTCCATTCAAAAATCTACCAGAGAAATCGTTGTCTATGGGGCAAGTCCCAGACCCTAGTACGAAGCAAAGTGAAGGACAAGGGTCTGGTTTTAACCAGGCTAGATAAAACCAGCAACCAGCCGAATCCAAAAAGCAGGAACCAGTTACAGGTATTGTAAAACCAACTACAGTAAATATGTGTCCTTAAAATCTATAGATGGCAGCAGAGATAGACACGTCTTCAAGTCAAGACTTTTACCTATCAAGGCAGCATAAGAACAAAACAACCCAGTTATTTTTCAATAAACACAGTTAAAATAAAAGTATTTAAAAAAAACTGCAGAAGTGCACAGAGAGAGTTGAGGCAGCTTCAAACTGAAAAGTTAAATGTGCGGCCGGAAGTTCTTCTCATTTCATCACATGTACCACATGCGGTGACAATAAAGACTCTCTCTCTCTCTCTCTCTCTCTCTCTCTCTCTCTCTCTCTCACTCACTCACTCACTCACTCACTCACTCACTCATTCACTCACTCACTCACTCTCTCTCTCTCTCTCTCTCTCTCTCACTCACTCTCTTCTGTTTTTGGGACATATCACTCATGTAAATAGAGGGGTGGAAGGTACCACTTCACTCCTTGTAGTGACTTGTACAAGTTTTGTGAATTCACATTAGGCACAAACAGTAATGATATTTACAGGCAAGTAAGAAGACAAAGACAGAAAAATCACAACCCATGGTTCTCAACATGGTGCTTAATTTAAAAATGTGATAACATTGATAAAACTTTGCTCTGACCCAGAGCTCAAAAAAGAGGAGGAGGTTACGGAGTATATTTTCCAGATACACGTTGGCTATTCCGACTAGAGATCAGCATGCCTCTACTGTGGCGCAGATCCCGGTTACAGAGTGGTTTTCGAGGTTTGGAGTATCATGTCCGCTGTATTTCGACCCTGGTGTCAAGCTGGATCATCGACGGGGCGTCGATGCAGTTTGGGGGGGTGGATGTGGCAGTACCATATGTCCTGTGGGCTTTGAACGCACCACACGAGTGCCGGGATGTGATTGGGTCTGGGGCTGGCTGCCTGTATAAAAAGGGCCAGCCCTCAGTGGTTGACTTCACGTCATCCGCCTTCCGGTTCAGACCTCGGCGTTTGCTGGCTGTGTCACGCTAGCGTAAATAAATGTGCGCTTAAAGTGTCTGTGACATCATCTTTTATCTTTGCATATACAGTAGTGACACAACATAAATACAGTATCTTGTATCATTCAACTATGTTCGTTTTTGCAAACAAAATGATAAATTAATAAATTCCTTTCAAAGTGAGTTTAAAATTAAAAACGGTGTTTCTTCACGGGACATCCGACTACACGCGAATGCAACATCTGTGACGTAGGGTGAAGAACGTCTTTAGAACGCACCTTTTACATATTCATGGCGGACAATAAATAAAACGACTAATTTAGCAATCTAAGTTAAGATTTGAGCGATTTGTCTTCAGTTTGGGAAGCAGAAAGTTAGGTGAACAAGAAGCAGCAGGTTCTAATTTAGGTCTGCACCCGTATTTATTTGAGTCTTACCTGTTCAGGGAGCTCGGGGGGGCAGTTTTGTTTATTCCATTCTTGACAAAAGTATTTCATCTTTTGGGAAAGTGAAAAGGCTCACTTGTTCACTGATAATATTAGAACACCCAAACGTAACGCCATTTTTCAAGTTATACAAAAAAAAAGGCGATCTGGCAGAGAATGAATATGCGTTATCATGGCAGCCGCGAACTGAGGTTCTTCTTCCTACGTCACAGATGTTGCATTCACGTGTAGTCGGATGTCCCATGAATAAACACGGCGCGAAGTTTAAAATCACCTTAAAATCAAAATTAAATTGATTTATCATTTTGCTTGTACAAACGAACATAGTTGAATGATACAACATATACTGTATATACTATTGAGCAATTTTATGCATAGTTCAAACATCATTCAGATTCAGTTTATTATTGCCATTGTCAATGAACAGGATTCACAGACTAGGAATTTGCTTCGGCATAACGGTGCTTAAAATATAGAAACAAAACATAAAACATAAAACATCAATACAATATTCAGTGAATAAAACCTACTAAGAAACAGCGCAATTAGAGTGGTGCAATCAAAATACAGTGATACAGTGATTCCCAATCAAAATACAAAATACAGCGACCAAGGCAAGTTATGAGGTAGCATGGTTATGAGTGTTCAAGAGTCTGACAGCAGAGGGGAAGAAACTGTTTTTATGGCGGGAGGTTCTGGTCCCAATTGACCGAAGCCTCCTGCCTGAGGGGAGTGGTTCGAACAGACCGTATGCAGGGTGAGAAGGGTCAGCTGTGATCCGACCTGCTCGCCTCACAGTCCTGGAGACGTACAGGTCATGGAGAGATGGGAGACTACAGCCGATTACCTTCTCAGCAGAGCGCACAATGCGCTGCAGTCTGTGTCTGTCCCTGACAGTGGCCCCGGCGTACCACACTGTGATGGACGCGCTGAGGATGGACTCGATGATGGCCGTGTAGAACTGCACCATCAGCTTGGCCGGCAGCTTGGCCTTCCTCAGCTGTCGCAGGAAGTACATCCTCTGCTGAGCCTTTTTGATGAGGGAGCTGATGGTTGGCTCCCACTTGAGGTCCTGGGTGATGGTGGTGCCGAGGAACCGGTAGCAGTCCCCAATGATGATGGGGGTGTTGTTAAAGGTGATGGGGGGCAGAGGGGCTCTGTCTTTCCTGAAGTCCACAATCATCTCCACTGTCTTCTGGGCGTTGAGCTCCAGGTTGTTGTTGCTGCACCAGGTCACCAGCCGACCCACCTCTCTCCTGTACGCAGACTCATCATCATCCGAGATGAGCCCGATGAGGGTGGTGTCGTCCGCAAACTTAATAAGTTTTACGGAGTCATGGTTGGAGGTGCAGCAGTTGGTGTACAGGGAGAAGAGCAGAGGGGAAAGAACACAGCCTTGTGGTGAACCTGTGCTTATGGTCTGAGTGTCCGAGACAGCTTTCCCCAGCCGCACGCGCTGACTCCGGTCTGTCAGGAAGTCAGTGATCCACCTGCAGGTGGCGTCAGGTACACCGAGCAGAGAGAGCTTGTCTTGGAGCAAAGCAGGAAGGATGGTGTTGAATGCAGAGCTGAAGTCCACAAACAGGATCCTAGCATAGGTTCCTGGGGAGTCCAGATGCTGCAGGATGAAGTGGAGGGCCAGGTTTATGGCGTCATCTACAGACCTGTTAGCTCTGTAGGCGAACTGCAGAGGGTCCAGGAGGGGATTGCTGATAGACTTGAGGTGGGATAAAACCAGACGTTCAAAGGTTTTCATGACTACAGATGTGAGAGCCACAGGTCTGTAGTCGTTTAGTCCTGTGATGCGTGGCTTCTTGGGGACAGGGACGATGATGGAGGACTTGAAACAGGCTGGGACATGACATGACTCCAGGGAAGAGTTGAATATTTCTGTAAATACAGGTGTTAACTTGTTAGCACACTTCCTCAGGGTGGAAGGAGACGCATGATCAGGGCCATGTCAGTGGATCTTAAAGGTCGCTCTGATCCACTGTTCTCGCGGCCGCCTGTACAAGCCTCCTGTTTTCACTCTTCTGTTAGAGGTGGAGATCGGTGGTAAGTAAAGCGCTAGTTTTTCTGTTCTTTGTTTATGCTTTCAGATTTAAATTCTAATATTCATGTTTGTTAGTCCCTGCTGTTTGTCCTTGGTGTTCGTTTGCTGCTGTCCTGATTGTCCCGACTGGTTTCCGCCTCCATCTGGGTTGTCCGTCGACTGCTGACTGGTCCTGTTTGCTGGTCTGGTGCCCGCTGTTCTGGACGGCGTGGGCCGGGCTGCGTCACGCGTCCTGTGGGCTGATCTGGGCCGACTGATGCTCAGCTCGGACTGATCGTTCAGGTGTCGCTTGAGTGTCATCTATTACGGTGCAGTGGATCTTACCAGGACTCTTTGGACTGCTGCTGCTTGATTGATCGAGAATCCCCCAGGCGGTGATATCACGCCTGGTTTGGTGTAAGATTTGTCTGTGGGGCTTTCCTTTTTATGTACCGGTACTATTCTGACTTGCACTTTTATTGTTGAGTAGAGTCATAACTGTCTTTTAAAGTGAGTGTTTTTAACTTAGCATTTTTAATTAAAACAAACAATTGTGCAACTTAACTGTGGAACTGTGTGTAATTGTCCCAAGCCTCATCTGCAACGGGCCTGCGTGCCTTAAAGGTAACTTTTTATGTAAAATCATTACAACCAATTTCATTTTTATTACAACAGTGTTTTTAAACTTAAGTTGCCTATTTTTATCCATACCTGTCCGGCTACATTAGTATAGTTTATTTATTTTAAAGAGTGCTGTTTATTTAAAATATCATCCAAATGAGTCGTTTTTATTTATTTTTATACAAATGTACCAGTATTGTTTACTTGACATATTTTCAAAATAAACATTTTGTAAGTCTTTATTTTGTCTTTTTTTTGTACTGAAAATTAACTGAACCGAGCCCTCCTTGAAACTGAACTGAAATGTGATTTTAGCGTACCGTTACACCCCTACCTGTCACACCTCAATCATGGACCCTTCTTCTTCTACATGTTGCTCTTCAACCACACCAGAAGATGCTGATACCTCCTTTGCCTCCCCCTCTGTGTCTCTAGAGGTCAGGTGAGGAAGCAGCTGGAGAGACTGAACTGGAATAAGGCTGCAGGTCCAGATGGTGTCAGACCCAGAGTCCTGAAGGTCTGTGCAGAGCAGCTCTGTGGGTTCTGCAGCACCTCTTCAACCTTAGCCTGACCCAGGAGAATGTTCCAGTGCTGTGGAAAACATCTGCATTGTTCCAGTACCAAAACTCACTCATCAGGCCTCAATGACTATAGACCTGTTGCCTGACATCCCACATCATGAAGCTCCTACAGAGACTTCTGTTGGTCCACCTGACTAAACAAACCAGCACATATCAGGACACACTGCAGTTTGATTATCGACGTGGACTTGGAGTTGAAGATGCTTCAGTAAACTCAGTGTCATGTAGAAAAAGCAGATAGCCTGTGAGAGTCATGTTCTTTGATTTGTCCAGTGCATTTAACACAATCCAACCTGATCTGCTTTGTCAGAAACTCCAGAAGATTCAGGTGGAGGCCTCAACAATCACCTGGATCAAAGAGACAGACCACAGTTTGTGTCTCTAACCAGGTGGTCAGTAGCTCAGGAGCACCACAGGGACCTGTACTCTCACCATTCCTTTTCACTCTGTACACCTCAGCGTTCCAGTACAAAACAGAGTCCTGTCATGTGCAGAAATATTCAGATGACTCTGCAGTGGTCGGGTGGATCAGAGATGGACAAGAAGCTGAGTACAGAGAACTGGTGGACGCTCTGTGGCATGGTGTGGAAACAATCATCTCATCTTGAATGTGAACAAAACAAAGGAGATGATTGTAGAGTTCAGGAGAAACAGGGACAACCCTATTTTCATCATGGGAGAAGAAGTGGAGGTGGTGGAGAAGTACAAATACCTTGAGGTTCACCTGGACAACAGACTGCACTGGAGATGCAACAGTGAAGCGTCTACAAGAAGAGACAGAGCAGACTGTACTTCTTGAGGAAGATGAAGTCCTTCAACGTTTACAGCAAGATGCTGCATATCTTCTATAAGTCTGTTGTAGAGAGTGTTGTCTCTTCTGCATCATCTGCTGGGGGAGCAGCACCAGAGCAAGTGACTTCAAAAAGATCAACAAGCTCATAAAGACAGTCTGATAGGGGCGGCCGTGGTGTAGTGGTAATGGCAGTCGTCCCCCGATCGGAAGGTTGGCAGTTCGAATCCCGGTTCCCCACACCATGTGTCGTTGTGTCCTTGGGCAAGACACTTAACCCCTGAGTTGCTCCCGGTAGGACTGGAAAGCACCTTGCATGGTAGTCTGCCGCTACCGGTGTATGAATGTGTGTAGCATTCAATATATGTGTAGCACTTTGAGATTTTCACTAATGAAAAGTGCGTTATAAATTGAATTAATTATTATTATTATTATAAAGAAGTCTGGCTCAGTCCTGGGGAGTCCTCCAGAACCTTTGTCAAAGTCAACTTTATTGTCAGATCTGCAATATGTACTGTACAGGACATACACAGGACCGAAATTGCGTTTCTCTCAGTCCCTCGGTGCAACAGTAAACATCTAAACATTGAAACACTGAAACATATAATAATAGACATAAGCATAAAATAGTAAAACTAACACTGTCCTGAGTTTTTTGCATAGTGGTATAAGAGTATGAAAATTTACACCAACTCTAAAACTAAAACATTAAACATTTATCAGCACGGTGGCACAACTGGTAGAGCTGCTGCCTCTCAGCGAGAAGGTTGCCGGTTCAAATCCCGGTCCGGGGCCTTTCTGGGTGGAGTTTGCATGTTCTCCCCGTGCATGCGTGGGTTTCCTCCGGGTACTCCGGTTTCCTCCCACAGACCAAAAAACATGCTTGTTAGGCTGATTGGTGACTCTAAATTGACCCTAGGTGTGAGTGTGAGAGTGGATGGTTGTTTGGTGTGAGTGAGACAGGTCCCTCTTGTAAATGAGTCCCCGTGACTCAACGAGGCTAGCCTGTATAAATAAAGGTTGAATGAATGAAAAAAAATACTGTCCTGAGTTTTTGCATACTAGTATAAAAAAGAGTATAAAAAGTATAACTAAAATAAACTAAAGGTTTCTAGCATTGACATTTGCAAAGTGGCAAAGCAGCGTATGAGTTAATGTGCACAGTATATGTATGAGGTAGTAGTTGATGTTGTTATAGAGGCAAAAAGTGGCATATGCAGTAAGGCACATTGGGCATCCCTAAATAAGACCGTTCAGAGCACACTGTATATGTATCAGCAGTGGTGTAGATATTAGAGTAGTGTACTGTAAATGTAAACAGTAGTAATTAAATGTAAGCAGTAGTAATAAAAGTAAACAGTATTAATAAATGTAAACAGAGAATGTAAACAGTATTATGACTATAGGCAGTGATGTAATACAAACATTAGTGCAAGTATGAGAAGTAGTGCAAACTGAATGAGCACATGACCGAGAGTTTAGTGAATAACCCGTTTGATGACACAGAGTCCAGTGTTAAAATCTTTGTGTTGAGTGGTAATGTGTGAGAAAGTTTTTTGTGTTAAGGCAGTTCAAATGGGAGGGGAGGCAGAGCAGGCAGAGTGTTTAGCATTCTGACTGCCTGATGAACAGAGCTGTCTCTCAGTCTGCTGGTTCGAGCCTGGAGACTCCTCAGTCTCCTCCCTGATGGCAGCAGTCTGAAGCAGCTGTGTAGTGGGTGTGTGGGATCACCTGCCATGCAGTGGGCTTTCCGAGTGAGGCGTTTGCTGTGTAAGTCCTGCAGTGAGGGCAAGGAGGTGCCCACGATCTTCTCAGCTGCTCTCACAATGCGCTGGAGGCTCTTGCGGCAGGATGCAGTACATGCACCAAACCACACAGTGATGCAGCTGGTCAGGACACTTTCTATGGCACCTCTGTAGAAGGTGCTCATGATGGGGGTTGAAGCTCCAGCCCTTTTCAGCTTGCGGAGAAAGTAGAGACGCTGGTGAGCCTTCTTTGCCAGTGCTGCAGTGTTCCTGCTCCAGGACAGGTCCTTTGAGACGTGCACTCCCAGGAACTTGGTGCTGTCCACTCTCTCCACTGCGGTGCTGTTGATGGTCAGAGGAGGATGTTGGGCATCCCTCTTCCTGAAGTCCACAACAATCTCCTTTGTCTTCTCCACGTTGAGAGTGAGATTGTTGTGTCCGCACCACAAGGCCAGGCGGCTCACCTCGTTCCTGTAGTCCGTCTCATCGTTGTTGCTGATGAGACCTACCTGCTGATGAGACCCACCACTGTTGTGTCGTCCGCAAACTTGATTTGGAGATGATTGTACAAAGAAGAATTTTTCATAAAATGAAGATCATTATTGACAACCCTCAGCATCCTCTTCATCAGACTGTCATACAACATCAGACTGTCATACAACATCAGACTGTCATACAACATCAGACTGTCATACAACAACAGACTGTCATACAACATCAGACTGTCATACAACAACAGACTGTCATACAACAACAGACTGTCATACAACAACAGACTGTCATACAACAACAGACTGTCATACAACAACAGACTGTCATACAACATCAGACTGTCATACAACAGACTGTCATACAACAACAGACTGTCATACAACATCAGACTGTCATACAACATCAGACTGTCATACAACATCAGACTGTCATACAACAACAGACTGTCATACAACAACAGACTGTCATACAACATCAGACTGTCATACAACATCAGACTGTCATACAACAACAGACTGTCATACAACAACAGACTGTCATACAACATCAGACTGTCATACAACATCAGACTGTCATACAACATCAGACTGTCATACAACATCAGACTGTCATACAACAACAGACTGTCATACAACAACAGACTGTCATACAACATCAGACTGTCATACAACAACAGACTGTCATACAACAACAGACTGTCATACAACAACAGACTGTCATACAACATCAGACTGTCATACAACATCAGACTGTCATACAACAACAGACTGTCATACAACAACAGACTGTCATACAACATCAGACTGTCATACAACATCAGACTGTCATACAACAACAGACTGTCATACAACATCAGACTGTCATACAACATCAGACTGTCATACAACATCAGACTGTCATACAACAACAGACTGTCATACAACAACAGACTGTCATACAACATCAGACTGTCATACAACATCAGACTGTCATACAACATCAGACTGTCATACAACATCAGACTGTCATACAACATCAGACTGTCATACAACAACAGACTGTCATACAACATCAGACTGTCATACAACATCAGACTGTCATACAACAACAGACTGTCATACAACATCAGACTGTCATACAACATCAGACTGTCATACAACATCAGACTGTCATACAACAACAGACTGTCATACAACAACAGACTGTCATACAACATCAGACTGTCATACAACATCAGACTGTCATACAACAACAGACTGTCATACAACATCAGACTGTCATACAACAACAGACTGTCATACAACAACAGACTGTCATACAACAACAGACTGTCATACAACATCAGACTGTCATACAACAACAGACTGTCATACAACAACAGACTGTCATACAACAACAGACTGTCATACAACAACAGACTGTCATACAACATCAGACTGTCATACAACAACAGACTGTCATACAACAACAGACTGTCATACAACAACAGACTGTCATACAACAACAGACTGTCATACAACATCAGACTGTCATACAACATCAGACTGTCATACAACATCAGACTGTCATACAACATCAGACTGTCATACAACATCAGACTGTCATACAACATCAGACTGTCATACAACATCAGACTGTCATACAACAACAGACTGTCATACAACATCAGACTGTCATACAACATCAGACTGTCATACAACATCAGACTGTCATACAACATCAGACTGTCATACAACATCAGACTGTCATACAACATCAGACTGTCATACAACATCAGACTGTCATACAACATCAGACTGTCATACAACAACAGACTGTCATACAACAACAGACTGTCATACAACATCAGACTGTCATACAACATCAGACTGTCATACAACAACAGACTGTCATACAACATCAGACTGTCATACAACAACAGACTGTCATACAACAACAGACTGTCATACAACAACAGACTGTCATACAACAACAGACTGTCATACAACATCAGACTGTCATACAACATCAGACTGTCATACAACATCAGACTGTCATACAACATCAGACTGTCATACAACATCAGACTGTCATACAACAACAGACTGTCATACAACATCAGACTGTCATACAACATCAGACTGTCATACAACATCAGACTGTCATACAACATCAGACTGTCATACAACATCAGACTGTCATACAACATCAGACTGTCATACAACATCAGACTGTCATACAACATCAGACTGTCATACAACAACAGACTGTCATACAACAACAGACTGTCATACAACATCAGACTGTCATACAACATCAGACTGTCATACAACAACAGACTGTCATACAACAACAGACTGTCATACAACAACAGACTGTCATACAACATCAGACTGTCATACAACATCAGACTGTCATACAACAACAGACTGTCATACAACAACAGACTGTCATACAACATCAGACTGTCATACAACATCAGACTGTCATACAACATCAGACTGTCATACAACAACAGACTGTCATACAACATCAGACTGTCATACAACATCAGACTGTCATACAACAACAGACTGTCATACAACATCAGACTGTCATACAACATCAGACTGTCATACAACATCAGACTGTCATACAACATCAGACTGTCATACAACAACAGACTGTCATACAACATCAGACTGTCATACAACAACAGACTGTCATACAACATCAGACTGTCATACAACATCAGACTGTCATACAACAACAGACTGTCATACAACATCAGACTGTCATACAACATCAGACTGTCATACAACATCAGACTGTCATACAACATCAGACTGTCATACAACAACAGACTGTCATACAACAACAGACTGTCATACAACAACAGACTGTCATACAACAACAGACTGTCATACAACATCAGACTGTCATACAACATCAGACTGTCATACAACATCAGACTGTCATACAACATCAGACTGTCATACAACATCAGACTGTCATACAACATCAGACTGTCATACAACAACAGACTGTCATACAACATCAGACTGTCATACAACATCAGACTGTCATACAACATCAGACTGTCATACAACAACAGACTGTCATACAACATCAGACTGTCATACAACATCAGACTGTCATACAACATCAGACTGTCATACAACATCAGACTGTCATACAACATCAGACTGTCATACAACATCAGACTGTCATACAACATCAGACTGTCATACAACATCAGACTGTCATACAACAACAGACTGTCATACAACATCAGACTGTCATACAACATCAGACTGTCATACAACATCAGACTGTCATACAACAACAGACTGTCATACAACATCAGACTGTCATACAACATCAGACTGTCATACAACATCAGACTGTCATACAACATCAGACTGTCATACAACATCAGACTGTCATACAACATCAGACTGTCATACAACATCAGACTGTCATACAACATCAGACTGTCATACAACATCAGACTGTCATACAACAACAGACTGTCATACAACATCAGACTGTCATACAACATCAGACTGTCATACAACATCAGACTGTCATACAACAACAGACTGTCATACAACATCAGACTGTCATACAACATCAGACTGTCATACAACATCAGACTGTCATACAACATCAGACTGTCATACAACATCAGACTGTCATACAACATCAGACTGTCATACTCACAGATCCATGAAGCTAACTATGGTGTACCCCAAGGCTCTATTTTAGGCCACCTTGATGGAGATGTTCAACATTTATCATCTAAAACTATTTACTCTGACCCAATAATTATAACCCAGCTCACCTATCAAATCTTTGTTCCCTTCAAACTCTTTTTTCATTCATTCATTCATTCTTTTCACTCAAACGCTTATAAAAGAGGGCTGACTTAAATGCAATGATTTCACTAAAATGTGACAGGATGCTGCTTGAGCATGCCTTAAAAAGATGTCTTGCAGTCTCAGTGAAACTGATTTTTTACTGCATTTGACAGTTATCAGGAGTGAAAAAGGACTTTCTGTTCATTATTTTAAACAATTTTTGTATCTAAAATAAACTGGAGTGTTTGTGTGCTCAGCATAACAGTAAAGATGTTATTCTAAATAAAAATCAGTGATTTTGATCAATTTGTTGTCCTGTGACATGTTCAAATCTGTTCTGCCATCTTTGCTTTGATTTTTTGTGAACACCAAGTCAAAAGATGCTTCTTGTTTGTTATTTTAAAGTTTTTATTTAAAATAAACTAAAATGTTTGTCTGTACCTCTGTTATTCTAGCCTGGCCCTCGCCTTCCTGCACAGCTCCGCTCAATTCTCATTTCCCTTCACTGCACAGTCTGGGATTCCTCCCATAGACAACGATTTCTCCGGCCGATTTTTGACCGGACCAATCAGAGAGCAGAAGGCGGAGTTTTGAACGACGTCGACTGACGTCGTCATTCAAAATGGCTGCCGCCACGAAGGAATTTTCAATAAAACAAGGTAAAAAACTATTATTTCTCTGCTGAGAAAAAATATATTTCATAGCTGACGTTATATCAGAAGTGTTCCTGAGCAATCAGAGAGCAGAAGGCGGAGTTTTGAACGATGTCGAGTGACGTCGTCATTCAAAATGGCTGCCGCCACGAACGAATTTTCATCAAAACAAGGTAAAAAACTATTATTTCTCTGCTGATAAAAAATATATTTCTAGCTGACGTTATATCAGAAGTGTTCCTGAGCTTAACAGTTCCTAAATCAATTCACGAAATGGTCAAATCTGCTGGATATTAAATAGTTTCGGTTTGATATTTTCCAAACAGCCTCGGGTGCGCTACGAAAATAAATGATAAAAAATCGAATTTTATCTCAAATGTTTCATCTAGGCCAACAGTCAGTAAATTAAAGACATATAATTACACACTGGTGGCAGAAAAAATATCCACCGAGTGGTTTCTGAGCAATTTATCTGATAGCCTGGACCTCGTCAGGCTAAACTAACAAAACTCTGCCTCCTGTTCTCTGATTGGTCCATTCAAAAATCTCCAGGAGAAATCGTTTTCAATGAGAGGAATGCCAGACCCTAGTACGAAGCAAAGTGAAGGACAGGGTCTGGTTTCAACCAGGCTACTGTTATTCTAAAAAATGTATTTAAAATAAACAGGAGTTTTTTGTTTGTGTACAGAACAATTTTAAAGGTGGTATTTCACCATAAAGATGCTGACTTTTATGATGTTTTGAGATAACTTTTAGTGAAATCTCCGTTCGTCTTGTGAGTGTAAGCTGTCACTCAAAGGCGCAGCACCTGGAAATGACGACTAAAGTGGGCGGGCCGACGCAGCGTGCGTAGCGCGTCACCAGCTTCCAGCGAGGCGGAGCTCGCTACACAGATATGTGACATCAACCAATCAATCAATCACAGCGCTTGTAGTTCTATTCCCAAGCATTCATGGTTAATGTAGTTTTATTACCTTCAATCAATGCAGTGCCGGAAATGACGACAAAAGTGGACTAGTCGCAACGGCGTGCGTCCCCACTTCAGCGAATCAGCGCTCGCTTTACAGATACGAGACGTGATTGACAGATCACAGCTCTCGTTTTATCCAATCACAGCTCATAAACAAACGTGTATGACACGTCGCTTTAACGTTACCTTAGCACAACAGAACACAACTTTACAGACCCTTAAACAACTCAAACGCTTCAAATTAACTTCCCAAAATTCTGAAACATGGCAATCACAATTAAAACAGGCACAACTTAGCTACGCTTAACATAGCACTTCAACTGCAACACAACACGGACTCTCTCGGAGCCGCGTCAAGGGTCGGTTCCGTTCACTTTTAATGGAGCAGAATTCGGGTCTCAGAACCACTATCCGACAATGTTTCAACAGTAATATGCTTGACCTGCTCTAAAATTTAAAAACATCACACACAGCAATCTTGTAAATGTTAATAATAGCTTCTAAAAATGACTCTGGTCATTTTTTTTAGATGAGATTGCCTCAGCTTGTGGACACGTAATCTGGACCGGGTCTTCAGAACCACCAAACACTTCCCAGACAGCCTGACAACTACCCACCAAAACTACTTATAGCATTTTAAAAAGTTGAACAAATAACAATTCCAACTGCAAATGTCAGTACAAGCACTTCTGCTACGACTAGCCAAAAGTTGTCACCTTCAGAGTTAAAAATTGGATATTATGCAAGCATGACGTTTCAAGTTCATGAGAGATCACAGATTCATGAATAATCCTTCAGAAAACTCGTACGGCCACCAGAGCAGGATATATGATAGGAGGTCAATATTAAACTGACACACTTTATATATCTTAATTACTTATTCAGATTGAAAAGTATTTCACGGATTCTTTCTTTTTCAGTTTACCCAATATTTCTGTGATCTTTATGATGGATAAATAAACCATAAAGCCATAGAGTGACAATGGAAACGTTAACTTAGTTTGGTATGTCAAGGACACTACCATTTATTTAAAATAAATCAACTAAAATTAACACCATTACACTTGATTGACAGATTGCACCTTATTGCAATTTAACACGTCAGCACATTTAAATTACAACAACAGACATAAATACAGGATGTCAATATACTTAGTCTGTGGCTCTTTAGCTTAAAATGTAGTTACCAGCTTAGAATTTGAGATAAGAGAAGGAAATAGGAGGAAAATTGGAAAAATTTTAAGAGGAAGTTTATCTTGCATTTATAAACCAGATGACACTCTTCCATACGCATCCAGCTAAGATATCATCACATCCTCCAGTAAGTAAACAGCTGCTGCTTTACCTTAAGACGTCCGTCTCGGTTCTGGTAAAGAGCTGTGATCAGCCTTAGACTGACGAGTCGTAGGTCCCACAAGTCAAAGCTGGACTCCAAACGTGTTTACCTTGTCAGTGTCGGTGATACTTGCTTTAGTCGGCAGAAGTCGTGGCAATCATGGTTTTTGGCTCAAGATAACTTATTCCAGAAAGGAATAAACAAAGTTCTGAGCTTATGCTCGGTTCGAAGTGGGTTGATAACAAGCATGTTATTAGCCCTCACTAAAGAACGAAGGTCCTTGGCTCTTGACCAAACATCCGACAGCTTCAAGAGAATGTTCACATCCCCTCTTCCTTACAGGAACTAGCGGAATTTGGAAACCTTGAAACCCTTAGTAGAGGATCTGAGATCAAAGACTTGTCCCTCTCCGATTGGTTCAAAAGAGCCAGTCGAGGAGTTCACTTGCTGTTATCATGGTACAAGGTTACAGCCAGAAGCAGAGAGAAATGTTTAGGAAAAGACAGAGAGTGCTGGAGTCATTCTCATGAAAACAACGGATTAACTGTCTTCTCCATTTCTAAACAAAACGGCCGGGCCTCTCTGACCCGGGCCTTCAACTTTCACACAGCAGGAGTGACACAGTAATGTTTCACATTACAGAATAACACAGCATAATAGCACACATCATGAAAATGACAAAATGTTATTCTTTTGATTGCATTAGAATAAAATTAAAGAAGCCAATATTCTCTGTGAGTGACTATATATGTTCTCAGATTACAACTAATGGAATAAATTGTAGTAAATGTCTGTTTCTGATAGGGTCAGCAAAAAGCATCACTGGAACAGTTCAAAAGACGTATCATAGCGGACACTGTCATGCCCACTACAGCCATATATGGCTCTGAGGGGGAGGGACCAGAAACGTGTCTCTGTTCAAAATTCTTCTAAGTTCTAGCGTGTTCCAGAAATTAGCAACTTTAAGAAATTTTCACCAAAAGCAATGCTCAGTTTGATGTGTGTGGGACTCAAAATTGTGCTGGAACCAACCTGCAGGAAAGGCTGGTCCATCTTTAGTTTCAGAGTTCTGGTTGGATACATAGATAAATGTGAACATCACATCAAATCAGGGACTAAGTCAGATTAGGTTAAACTAAACTAAGCACATTTTCAGGCAAAAAATGAGCTCTGGGTCTGAAAATGTGCTGTTTATTTTGACTAAATATGATTGAATCCCCGATTTGATGTGACAAGTCAAATACACTAGACCCAGGAATACATACAAACACAAAGAGCTAAAAAATAATCTCAAGATTTATTGAACAAAAATTGCTGAAGTGGCAGCAAAACCTGCAAATGAACAAAATTCAAGGAGACACAAAGGAGAGCTGGACAGGTCATGAACCATGCACAGTACCAGACTGCAGATGGACTGAGAGCAGGCTAGGGCTGAGGAGGTACAATATTTTTCGCTGTATAAGTCAGTTTTTTGCATAAATTAGCATGTCTGTGACTTATACAGTGAAGCAACATATTAACTTTTTCCCCATATTTATAACCCAAGTTTTGGCTGAGATCTGACAATATCATTCATTCTGACATACAAAATATTGAACACTACCATTTTCAGCAACTAGAGGCCCCTCGACTAATATGACAAAACAAGTGTCTCATTAATAGGTAAAAGTGGCTATTAATGAGACACGTGGCTTGCCATACCAAGCCACTTTCATCTCGCTTCAGAACTCCTAGGGGCAGATATAATAAGATTTCATCTTCTTTCTGCTCCCTTCATTTTATCCTACTTGTAATCTTGTATCTGATGAAACTGTCTTGTATTGTTCTTTTAAAATGAATGAATAAACATCAAATCAAATCAAATCAAACTCCTTGAGCAAGCATCAAATCAGCTGCATTTCGCCATGGCGCCCAGGTGAAATGCAGCTGATTTGATCGTCAAAGTGCATTTATTAAGGAAAAGTTCAACTGAGACACACATTTACTATAATGTCGAGCAAACACATACAGTACCGGTAATTGTTTTTAGGTGGTTATCTTGTTACATTTTGAAGAAATGCACAGTGAGTCATCCCTCTGCGTGCTCCCGCTTCCGGCTTTTGAAATGCAGCCAATTTGACCGTCAAAGTGCATTTATTAAGGAAAAGTTAAACTGAGACACACCTTTACTATAATTTCAAACAAATAATTGTTTTAAGTGTTAATCTTGTTAAATTATTGTTAAAGTCCTCCAGTGCACGCTCCCGCGGCTGCCATTTGACAGCCATTTGATTTTTGGCACAACACTGGCCCACATTTCTGGGTTGTCAGTGACGCATAATAGATGTGACTTATATGGCGAAGCAACGTATTGAAGTTTTTTTTTCTTCCACTTTATTAGACATATTTGGACTGCTGCAACTCATACGGCGATGCAGCATGTACGGCAACAACTACGGTAATTTTCATTCATTCATCCATTCAACCTTTATTTATACAGGTTAATCCCATTGAGAATGTGGGACTCATTTACAAGAGAGACCTGATTAAACAAAGAGGGATGACAACAGTGGACAACATAGACAATAATAGGATGCATACAAATTGAGATTTTTTTTTTTTTCAAATGAAAAATAAAATGGTATTTAATAGGGAACAGGTGTCTTGATGCTAACAGGGAACAGGTGCGGGTGGGCATGGCAGAACAGAGGAGCAGGTATTGTCTATGAAAAAGTACAGTACTGGGAAAATGAACTGGAACAGGAAACACAGAGGAAACTGAACTAAACAAAAAAGTAGAAAACGGAAAATAAACACAAACCAAAAAAAGGAACAATACAACAATAAACACAAAAGACTACCGGGAAAATAACCAAAATCACAGAATCTGACAGATATGGTATACGGATACGATCACAAGAGAAACATTTGTACAATAATTCACAATACAGTCATCTTTTTTTGCATATTTCCCAATATGAGTCAACAAATTTGCAAACCTCAATGTTTTTCTTTACATATGATGAAGACAGATTACAAATTATTGGACCATTTTTTAAATTATTGGACCCAGTGATGCCACTGATCGATTCCATCAGTGTGATGAGCATTTAATGACGAAAAACAGATTTCCTCTTTTTGTCCTACTATCATCCATTAATCAAAGCCCTGATGAGGTCCATTTATTCTAGTCTAGACATGAAGCCCTTCATCATCTGCCCCCTTGCTGTGAGCACCACACTGACCCACAATAATACATATTTAATCAATATCCTTTTTGGTCTTGTATGCAGAGTCGGATGTTGAAGGAAGCCATGCAGTCCAATTTAAAACGACCCGAGGGGATTGTTCATAGCCATGTGCCAATTAGTCCCACTGTCAATAACGATAACGCTGAAGGACACTGTTTCAGGAGGAGAGCACAGATAGAGGAAGGACGGAGACATTGGGAATCTTTTGCCTCATTGTTAATAGCTTTTACACTGACAAGAAGCATTTGCTCAGAAGCAAACACACACACACACACATCATTGGCTACGGTTGGGTTTGCGTTATGGGGCAAAAATTACACAAAGCATGAAGATAACGAGCAGTGACGTCTCGCAAAGGTCAACAAACAAAGCTCGAGTGGGGCAAACGGAGGCTGCGTGATGAGATTCACCAGGACAGGAGTGGGAGAGAGGATAAGGAAGTACATTCCTCCGCTCTTTCAGCTGAAACAGGTGTGCCTTTACTGAGAGCAAACAAGTGCTACTCTCATATGGTTCTGACTGGTCACACTTGACCACGTTTTGACCCTGCACCAGTTTGAGCGACCCGAGACGTCATTAGTTAGCACACGGATCCCACAGCTATTATCGCAGACATTTTATACTCACTCCTGCTGTCCGTAAACGATCTCGGCTCAAGGATAATTATCAGACGTGTGTTTGTGAACGTAAAAGCTTTCACAACCTTTCATGAAAAGTACCAAAGGGCTCTAAATTCTGATTCGTCAAAAGTGACTCGCCTCTGCTTCTTCATCGTCTTGCAAAAGAGTCCAACAAACGTGGCGTCGGATACAAAGAAATGAGGGACGGGTGTCAGACATTTGAAATGATGACATGTTTAAGGCCTGAGCTGTTTTGGTTGGTAGAAGCTGTTTTTCCACACGACCCTGTTCTGAGCAACTTGGCTTCCCAATCGCAAATTATTTGTAGGTAATTTCCCTAACAGATTAAAAAACTAGTTTTCTTCAAAGGAATGCAAATATCTCACCAATTTTCATGCCAAATGGATCAAATACGATTACCGTATTTTTCACTGTATAAATTGCAGTTTTTTGCATAATTTGCATGCCCTGCGACTTGTAGGCCGACGCGACATATTTATGGATTTTTCCCATATTTATAAACTAATTTTTGGCTGTTTGACTGTTTTCAATCATTCTGACTGAAAATATCAAACACTACCATTTTCAGCTGCTAGATGATAGCAGAGTAGTATTACCGTAGCTGTAAGGCATGCCATTTTATCGTGTAATAGGTAAACGTTTGACGTGCTTTTCTTGTTAAATTTTGAAGAAACGAGCGGCGTTGCTCCTCCTTTTTTCCCTCCCTCTGCGCGCTCTCTGAGCACTGAGGCAGTGAATACTTCTGAAATGCAGCTGATTTGACCGTCAAAGTCCTTTTATTAAGCAAATGTTAGACTGAGACACACCTTTACTATAATTTCAATCAAACAAATACAGTAAAAGTTTTTAGGTAGTTATCTTGGTAAAATTTTTAAGAAATGAACAGTGGCTTGTCCCTCAGCGTGTGCTCGCTTGTGCGAATTGGGTTTTGAAATGCAGCTGATTTGACCATCAAAGTGCATTTACAAAGTAAAAAGTTAGAAAAAGTTAGACTGAGATCCACCTTTGCTATAATTTTAAGCAAACAAACAAATGTTTTTAGGTGGTTATTTTGTTAAATTCTTGTTAAAGTCCTCCCGTACACACTCCCGTGGCTGCCATGTGACAGCTCATCGATTTTTGGCACACCGGTCCACATTCTTCTCAACTCGCTCTGCAAGAGGTGGCAGCTTCGTTGCTTCTCTCCACCTGATTATGGATTTGGTATTATGGACGATCAACTCTATTGACAAGATTGTTTTCAACAAAATGACAAGGTCCAGGGGAACCAGCTTGCCCAGTACAGATACACTCTGGAGGATACGTCATGGACTCGTGGGGAGAGTGGAAGGTGATGTGTCTCTCAGTCCTGTCTGTGGAGGATGTGGAAGATGTTTACATAATTGGATTTATGATAGCGGGGGCTCTTCTTTTTGGCATCGGCGGGGCTCTGCTCTATCAGAAAATGAGAAAGACTTCAGCGGATGTTTCGGCCATGACAAAGCTACCGAGTCAATGTGAAGGTTTGATCCGTGCCGTGACCTTGCAAAATCAGCTGATTTACGAGCTTAACCGTAAGGTGGAGGCGATGTATGAGAATCGCAGGCCACTGGCGGCTTCTGGGACTCGTCAGGGTGGTGGGTTCGACCTTGAAGCAGATTCATAGCATGGATCAGTGGAACGGATTCCCACAATCAGGCTATTTTGGAATCGGATCGTCCAGATGGACTCCAAGGCTGAAGGAAAAAAAATGTCTGCCTGAAGAAAATCAACAATCAAGCTTATCTGAATCTGACTCCCCGTCAGCCTTGGAAATGGGCTGACTATCGAATTTATCCTGGGTCATGAGTAACCGAGGACAACAACTGCATCTATCGCACCCCCCACCCCCGGAGAACTTTCTGTAAAAGCTTATCAGAACTGCTGGCTGAATCAACATCATCAGAACTGTGGCTGATCTGAAAAGGCTCATGGACTAATCTCACCACCTCGACCTCAAATCCATATGTAATTTGTCTTAACTGTGCTTTCTGGTATAGTTTTTTTATGTCTCAAATCGTGTCCTAATAGACAAGATGTGAAAGATCTTTTTTGTAATACCATCTAGGCATCTACCCTCATGGTTCTTTACCTTTTCATATCTAAGATTATTATTCTGATAAGGAATAAGATGGCCGCGCTGATAATCAGCTGCAGCTTCGTACACTTAGTCCCTCTTTCAGACGACTGTGCAAACATGTTCCCGTTGTACCTTGGTGCAATGTCAATAAAGATATTCTGATTTCTGGGTTGTCAGCGGTGACGCATAATAGATGTGACTTATACAGCGAAGCGACATATTTATGGATTTTTTCACTTTTTTAAAACATATTTGGACTGATGCTACTTATAAGGTGGAAAATATGGCAACTTATGTTGGAAAATGATAAATCTGTAGCTAGTTTGATTAAAACTTGAACACAAATTTATGGCGGTCTCACGCAATATCCCTGGGTTCAGAATTTGTTGTGAACAGCTCTCAGCTACTACCACACAAAGTTTTAGGTCAATGATTGCAAAACTGACTTGAGTGCTAGCCATGTTTGTGCTGACTAAATCAATTATGTAGCTGTGGCTGTCAGACTATTTTGGGCTAACTCCAAAAGTCAATCAGTTTTAGATGTACACAAAATAATCACTTTCTCCAAGTTTCATTCAAATCTATCCAGTAGTTCCTGAGATATTTTGCTAACAGACAAATAGGGTCACCTTCAACAGATGATGCTAAAGCTGTCAGCAAATATCTTGCACTTGAAACATGTGTTGTGAAAGAAGCTGAAGCTCACTCACAACCTCACCAAGTTTTAGATCAGTATCTTTAAATTTGACTTAATTAAACCATTTTTGAGTTTTTCTAAGATCAATTCGCTGTGGCAGCCATCTTGAAGTAAGTTGTCTCCAAAGATGCATTCATTGTAAATGCATTTTTGTTACATAATCTTACCAAGTTTCTTTAAAATGTATCCAGTGGTTCATTAGATATTTGGTTAACAGGCACGTGAACTCATGCACACGCAAACAGACGAGGACATGAACATAATCGTTCACCTTCGCCTTTCAGCAACGTGCGATAATAAAACGCTTATCTTTGTCTTTTGCAGGTAAGATATTGAATTCTCATGGGAATTTTATGTAACCCCATTAAAAAAAAATACCTTTAACTGAGATCTAATGAGAACCCAGCTCTCAGCTTTTGTCTCCAGCTCAGGAAACAGACGGTTCCTGTTTTGGACTTCAAGCTCTATTATCTTAAACACCATTTCCACGGCTACTCTCTCTCTCTCTTTCCCCACGTGTTTCTCCAGCTCTTGCTTCATGCACTTGTAAAATGTTATCTACCCAAATCTTGATCCTTATATGGCTGTTTAGCAGCACACATTTTTTTTTTATCAGGGCTTTTCACGTCACTGATATTGACAAAATCAGAAAGATAGAGTCAACAGAACTCGTTTATCCTGCATTATCTGTGCCTCCTATCTGTTCTCCCTGTCTGGAATCACAGACAGTCTCTTCTATTTTTCGCCACTGAAGTGTATAAATTTCCTTCGACGATGCTTTGCACAACCAATTTTCATGATTTATTATTTTTCTGCCGTTCTCGTCAGACCCTATTTACTCCCCTTTGTGTGGGAACCGAGGTGCTGTGGTCCAGCTGAAAGGTGTTGTGGGGATTGAAGAAAAGTCTGGATATGCAACAGCTGGATTTAACGCACCATTAAGGTCACTTGATGTTCGAGCTGCACCTGCAAACCCCCACTCTGTTTAGAACCCCTCTCCTGTCTGCTCCTTCCCTCCCCTCGTTGCTGTTTCGCTTCTTGGTTGGCCTTTTGTTGCATTCCCCAGCTCTGCTATCCCATCACCCATGTCAACTGTCCCTTGCCCACTATTTTTCTTTTTTTTTTTGACTAAAAATATCTGCTGCCCCCTCTCACCGTGGCACACCTAACCCCTGCGCTCTGTTTTGTTTGTCTCAGCCTTGCTCTTTGTGTCTCAATGTCTCAGTCGCTCTCGTTCTCTCTGTTACATGCCCCTCCCGTTCGCAGGCGGTTGTGTTGTGTCTGCCAGGCCTTCTCGGCTGGAGCGCAGGTTTCCTGAGTACTGGAACGGAACAGGAGCTGGCAGGGAGATACACTGAGAAAAGCCAGCTTGACCCTTCCCACTGAGTATCACACATGCTCACACTGCTGCTCACACAAGACAGACAGCAGTGATGTATGTAATAATGCCACCTGTCATGGATAATCCCAGCTGGACTGAATTTATGGTGTCAGTACAGTGAAGCACCCTTTTTGGTGTATAGCAAATCAGATCTAATTAGCGGTAGCAACTATGTCCCATGTTAATCATGCTAAATGCATTAAAGGGCTTGTTAAGATCATCTGAAGTGGGGTTCTGTCAAAAAGAGGAAATTACAGTGGCAGACAGGTGCAAACGCACACCAAACAGCCAAACGCGCAGCAAATGGTGAAACGTGCAGCAAACACATGTATGATGCACACTCAAAAACAAGCAAACACAAACAAAAACAAACGCAAACACACACAAAAAAAGCACAAATACAATAAAATCTAATGCAAACGCAAAAAAGAACACAAAAACACATGTAATGTAATGTAATGTAATGTCATACTGTATGTTTCCATACAAGACTAAATTAGTTGCTGCATTTAACCCATCCACCACCAGGTGGTGGAGTGGGCAGCTATTGAAAGCGCCGGGGGGGAATTTGGGGATGAGGTGTGCTGCCCAGAGACACCAAAAGGTATGCAGTGACCGGGGATCGAACCTGGGTCTTTCGGGTCCCAAGCTGGCTGCCCTGACTCTGCACCATCATGTAAACACAAAAAACAAACACAAAACTACAAAATAAACGCAAACACAAAAAACGTGCAAAAACAAAAAAATATCTAATGCAAACACAAAAAACACATGCAAACACAAAAAAACGCAAACACAAAAAAACAAATGCAAACACTAAAACAAAACACAAACACAAAAAACTAATGCAAACACAAAAAACAAACGCAAACACAAAAAAACAAATGCAAACACAAAAATTAAATGCAAACACAAAAAAATGCAAACACAAAAATTAAACGCAAACACAAAAAACACATGCAAACGCAAAAAAACGCAAACACAAAAAAACAAATGCAAACACTAAAAAAAACACAAACACAAAAAACTAATGCAAACACAAAAAACAAATGCAAACACAAAAATTAAATGCAAACACAAAAAACAAATGCAAACACAAAAATTAAACGCAAACACAAAAAACACATGCAAATGCAAAAAAATTCAAACACAAAAAACAAACGCAAAGACAAAAGTCTTTGCGTTTGTTTTTTGTGTTTGCATTTTTCAAATGCAAACAAAAACAAACGCAAACGCAAAAACAAATGCAAACACAAAAAATCAAATGCAAACACAAAAAACACATGCAAACAAAAGAAAACAAATGCAAACACAAAAAATCAAATGCAAACACAAAAAATCAAATGCAAACACACAAAAACAAATGCAAACACACAAAAAACAAATGCAACCACAAAAACAAAAAATAAAGTGCAAACACAAAAAACACAAGAAAACAAAAAACAAATGCAAACACCAAAAATAAAATGCAAACACAGAAAAACAAACACAAATAAACAAAACACAAACATTAAAAAACACAAAAAACAAATGCAAACACAAAGAACAAATGCAAACACAAAAAAATCAAATGCAAACGCAAAAACACATGCAAACAAAAAACAATTGCAAATACAAAAAACAAACACAAAAACTAAAAAAACTAATGCAAACACAAAGAATAAATGCAAACACAAAAAAATCAAATGCAAACACAAAAAACACATGCAAACAAAAACAAACTCAAACAAAAAAATCAAATGCAAACACAAAAAACAACCGCAAACACACAAAAAACCGCAAACACAAAAACAAACGCAAACACACATAAAATGCAAACACAAAAACCAAACACAAACACAAAAAACACATGCAAACAAAAAACACAAACAAAATGTAAACACAAAAACAAATGCAAACATAGCAAACGTAGCAAACATTGACTGTAAACACTAAAAACAACAGCAAACAGTGAAAACAACTGCAAACTCGCTCCACAGAACGGAAGTGCTCCAGACCACTAGGGGCAGTCGAACAAAGAACAAATCATTAAAGAAACTAAGAGGAAGAAAAATATCTTGTGATATTTCTATCTGACATGATCAACGGGAAATATCACATACTGTATATTGTAGTAAGTGGAGGAATTTATTATCATCATTCACAAGGTTTATCAATGACTATATTTCTCTCAAGAGGCAGAAATCTAACATTTCTGTAATGATCTATGGAGACATTTCCAGGTTTTGACTTTTTGATTTGTTCCTCATGCAGCCTATGAATACAGGTACCTCATGTTGGTACTCTGTCTTTACTGTTTAAGTTACAAGGATTGTGAAATTTATGTAACCCCCCTTTCTTCTTTTACCATGTTGTTGTTGTTGGGTTTTTTTTGTGTATTTTTTTTGTTGTTGTTTTGTTTTTGACAGTTTTTTTTTCTTTCTTCTTTCTGGTTGTTGACATATATCCTGTACGAGAGTTTTGTATTATGTACCGTATTTTCCGGTGTATAGGTCACACCTTTTTATGGTTCAAGGCCCTGCGACCTATACACCAGTGTGACCTATATATGGCTTGTTATCACTTTCGGCGAAACAAATTTTTAAATCCAGCTCATTTCACAATTACGTTCATTTATTAAGGAAAAGTTCAGCTCAGACATATATTTGCTATAATTTTTATCAAACAAATAATTGTTTTTAAGTGTTAATCTCCTGTGGCAGACATTTGCAGCAGAGCTAAACGTAGGTGCGACCTATACACCGGTGCGACCTATCTAGGGATTTTTCCAATCTATTGGTGATAATTGGACAATGCGACCTATACACAGGTGCGACCTATACACCAGAAAATACTGTAATTTGTTAATAAAGTTTTTTTTTTTAATCTTGTGATATTCGCGGTTGGCAAACGTTTTTCTTCCTTCAAGTTTCTTTTATGATTTTTTTTCTTTGTTTGACTTCCCTGATCTGGAGCACTTCCGTTTTATGGAGCGAGTTTGCAGTTGTTTTCACTGTTTGCAGCTGTGTTCACTGTTTGAAGTTGTTTTGCAACTGTCAGCCACTGTAGGGAAATAGCTCTTTTGACCGTCTCTGTTGGGAGAAATGGAGTTTAATTTTCCCCATATTAAGTAGTACCAAGCTCACAGTTAATTACGTAATAAATCAACATCAATGTCAAAGCTTTCACAGCAAGTCATGCAAATGCTGCTTTATAAACTTAAATCACCGTCAATGTCACATTATATCAACATACTGTACATGTAAAATTATGTGTTTTTTTACATGCACTACAACAGGGGCAGCTAACTGTTGGCACTTCTGGTAGGAATATTGTAATATTGCTGCAGAACACCCAAGCAAAGCAAATGTGATGGTGGCAGAAATGTTTATTAAATAGCTTTTGCATGCATGCAACGATATTTCTGTGATTTGAGTGGTTTTAGCTACATTTAGCGCGCACTCAGAATTAAACTCTGTTCATCCTAACTGAAGCTGTTTAAAGGGGACCACATATAGGTCTTTAAAATTTTTATGTTATGTCTGTGTGCTATCTTGACAATATTAATTCATTTTAATACACAAAATAATTCTTAGATAATCAATTATACCCTTTTTAATTCTGCCATTTTTAACTTTCGTTTTGAACGACCGGTTTCTGATACAAGTTCTGAAGTCCACGCCCTTCAACGATCTGTTTACGCCCTCTGTAACAGCCAGTATCTGTAATGTGTTGTTGTTTTAAAATTAGCTCTTTTTTTATTACTCATTTGACTTACTGTTAGTGCTAGCTTAAGATAACTTACCGAAACCCGTCTGAGCGCGCCGCAATTTGCTGCTCCTTTTAGCATTAGACCACCCGAATCCGATGCTAATGTTAGCTTGTTCCTCTTCCGGTGTTCGCCAGCTCCGCTCGTTGCACGCGGCGATTTTGGGAGTTATCGCTGTTCCAGTCAAGACAACACAAAGTTCACCAAGTGTCTCCCGTAAATTAATCCGTAAGGAGAAGGTCCTCGCTGCTGCGAGGCTGCTGCGAGGCTGCAGCGAGGCTGTACAGTTGAAGCTCCGCTCCATCCGCCAGAAGAGGGTCCCGTTGCCGCCGGTCCCTATGCCGGCGGTCTGCTCGTTTTATTTCTACCGGCTGCGCGTTGGGAGCGATCGCAAATACACTAAAAATTGAACTAAAACATAAAAATAACAATTATACTTTATTTATAAAGCCATTTAAAAAAACACAGCTGCAACAAAGTGCTGTACACATGAAATTAAGAACATATAAACAAAAGATGAGATGAAATCATGAAAAACAACAGTCATGTGTTTAATACAGAAGTGGGTTGAGCCTAACCAGGGGTTGCTAGGTGAGGGGCTGGACTCAGGTTGGGGTGGGTTGTCCTGGCGCTTGTGACGTCACAAGCGCAATGATTTTCAAAACGAAACCTATCTTATCACAGTAAAATAAATATACTTAGAGTAAATAAACCACTGGGTGCATTTTTTTGGCCTTAGGACTGTTTTTTAATGAAGTAAATACCCAAAGTTGAGTAAAAAAAACATTAAAAAGTGAATTTTGAATATGTGGTCCCCTTTAAAGAATTGCCTACTACAGGTAAAACAATAGTTGTTCATAATCTTTCTACAGAATCCCTAATTATCTGTAATATCCCTTTAAGCATGGAATTGTCAGTAAACAGCTTATTCATTCATTCATTCATTCATTCATTCAACCTTTATTTAAACAGATAAGTCACATTGAGCCTCGAAGACTCATTTACAAGCGAGATCTGTTGGACAGACAATAAAAGTGGTGAAAAATAACACATAGGGTTTGGAGACAAAAAAATTCCTAACACATTTTTGACCTCTGTTTGAAGGTCAAAAATGTGGTAATGAAAAAAAGTCTCGCACACAAGCACATAATGACGCCGACATTACGCAGAGGTCAGGGAGGACTCAAAGGCGGTTGAGCAGCCAGCTCATAGATCTGTGCACACTCATGGGGGGGGGGGCTGCCAAGGTCGGCCAGAGGCGAGAGTCCTGAAATGATGACAGAATGTTTATTCAGCTGTGCTCCTCTGAAAAGTCTGTGGAATTCCTCAGTAGCAGGTTTGGGAGGGGGGGTGAGAGCATCTGGTTTACAAAACTTCTCAGGCATGTTGAGATAAGACGGCCTGTCAAGGCCAGTCAATGAGCCAAATTTCAGATAAACACAATTGTTTTGGGAACAGGCAGAACTTTAATGACATCTACCTTCAGTCTGTGTCAGTCCACTCGCTTCCGAAAATGTCCAAATAGCCTATATGCCACGGGGGGGCGTGACGTACTTCCGGCAAAATGCAACACCTACCCGCCACTTCCGGTTCCCATCCACCTCCGTTGTTGTTAGCGTTAGCTCCTAGTAGCAAACCATGACAACGAGCCGAAACGGGAAGCGGCCGCGCGCTACCGGCACTACACGTGAGTACCGTTGTGTCCGCCCACCGGTGGGAACAGCTGTTCCGCGGGGGGGTTTCGGCGAACATTTATCGCGGCTATCCGTAGGGGGAACGTCGCCATTATTTTATATGGTTTTATATGTGTATAGAGTTGTTATTGGTGTGTATGCTGATGTTTTATTAATTGTATTTAGTCACTTATGTTCGTGTCTTTCCCGCTAACCGGAAGTGCGCCGACTGTGTAATGACTGCCGAGGTGCTGGAACGGAAGTCCGTGGCATATAGGCTATTAAAATGGCCAAACAAATGGAACGTGCCTCAGAAAATCCCAGAGATCTAATCCATTCAGCCAAAAGTCTGGATTCTCGAGACATGAACCAAGCATCATGTAAGGCAGGCAGCCTGACCAGGTCCAGATTAGCCGCCGAAGTCTTCCTTGTGTGTTGATAGACCAGGAACCAGCAAATCCAAAAAGCAGGAACCAGTTATCATAAATCCAAATAAATATGTGTCCTTAAGATCCACAGATGACAGCAGAGATAGACACGTCATCAAGTCTTCCAAGCCGATGAGATATCCAGCTGTGTGCATGCCAACAGGGCAAATCAGCTCGCCTACAGCCTGTCTTCTCTTTGAAAAAAAAAATTATCTGTTGTGTTGAGGGACCAACTGACCAAATTGAAGTCCAGAAGATTTTGTAGAAGAGAGGCTCTCAGACAGTTTCACAGACAAGACAAAGCAAAAGCAAAGCGGAGACCGAGAGGATACGCCCGCCCTTGAGAAGAACAAGTGTTGAATGAGTTTTATATCCAATCAAATGTGCCACATAATTTTAACTAGTGAGATCTGTTGCATTTCCATGTTTTAAATAAATTATAGTATTTGTATCTGTGCATATCAGACTAGAAAGATGAGGTTTTCAACAATACTTTTGTGTTTTTTATTGTGCTGTTATTTCATAATTCTATTAAATCTATTTGATTACTGAAATCTTGATCACAGTAATTTAAATACAAACCTTAGTGGTGATGTAGCTTTTTGTGCGAAATTGAAAAACACCAAGCGTGAAAACAGTTAGGATTTTTTTTATGCGTTGAGACAAGTCAGTAATGATTTAAGGGACTTCACATGGCACACAGACTACTTTCCAGTTTGCATAAACAGAAGGAACGCACTCTACACCCATCCAGCAGGCACACAGATCGTCACTCACACTATTAACACAAATGTAGACAATTATAAACATTACCGTCCTAAGAATAACTCTCATTTTTTCCCTAAAGAATAATGTTTATTTCTCAGTGGCTGCTTAGCGTATCCCTTTTCTTAGCTCAGTGAGTGCTGTTTACGTCTCCTCCCGCTCCTGATTTCACCCTGGAGAAATCAGTGCCCTTTGCACCTGGTCAGTTCACAGCCCCGAACGAAACCGAGAAACCCACGAGTCCCCTGTGGAGCATAATTAAACTGTTGTTGGATTCCTCATTTAGGAACAAATGGCTTTTAGCGGCAGTGATTTTGAGAATGGCTTTTCTAAATTTGGAAACTAACCTCGAGAAAGAGTTAGAAGTCTAATACGTGTTAAAAGCTTTGCTCATTAATGACTCAAATTAATTGTAGGCCTATATCTTTTCTCAAAGCTGACTGAATACTGATGTGTTATACATTATAAAAACAAAATATAAGAAATAGATACAATTTAACGACGTTAAAGGTTCAGTATGCAGTTTCTGTAGAACTGCAGCACTTAGAAATATTTTCAACAGGCAAAGCATTCTGATCCCTCCCCCTCAGAGCCATATATGGCTCTGCCCCCTTGTGGTCTGTTAAATTTCAAATTCAAGCTCTGTTTTTATTGGCTGATTCAAATTCAAGCTCTGTTTTTATTGGCTGGTTACAAACTCTGTTTTTATTGGCTGGAAAATGGTGGGTCACCTTTTCTTTTTAGAAATGCTTATTTACCACCTGGAGAAGCAAGGGGACAATATATATATATATTTTTTTTTCAGAGATTACCTGGCTAACATCAGTCTGTCAGGAGGTAGTGACAGAGTGAAGAAATATGTTCATAAAAAAAGCTACATACTGAAGCTTTAACTTTGTTTACATGGACTAGCAAAAGTAATTTGAAGCTACAAAATCCAAAACAACTCCAGTCTGAATCAATTATACAACCAGATTCAATCTAGTGCATTTAGCAAACGGGTCAATGTCTTATTCTACTGTTGACTAACGTTAAATATAGTGCAGTGAAATACTCATCTGTGCTTTATGGAGATACTGTATTGGTATGATTGCCTCCTGAATGGTTAGGTACCTTTTCTATTGTTTTTTTTTATTTTTTATTTTATTTCATCATATTCATTCATTCATTCATTCATTCAACCTTTATTTATACAGGCTAGCCTCGTTGAGTCATGGGGACTCATTTACAAGAGGGACCTGTCTCACTCACACCAAACAACCATCCACTCTCACACTCATATTTGTTATCTCTTATGTAAATTGGACTCTGAGTCTGTAATAGACATCTATCTATCTATCTATCTATCTATCTATCTATCTATCTATCTATCTATCTATCTATCTATCTATCTATCTATCTATCTATCTATCTATCTATCTATCTATCTATCTATCTATCTATCTATCTATCTATCTATCTATCTATCTATCTATCTATCTATCTATCTATCTGTAAAGCCTATGGAGTACCACATTTTTTCACAAGTTCGAAATGTCTGAAACAACAGGGATGTTTATGAATGTAAAACTTAACAACAATTGTTTGCTTATTGTTAAATATTAAAAAGTTTTTATTAGGATGAAAATGGGATTTGCCAAGTTTATACAAGGAATTTTTCAGCCAAGGTTAATAAACACACATACACAGCAGGTAAAATACAACAGCTTCTTTTTTAGAACATGTAGATAACAAATGTGTTGTGCAAAAAAAAAAGTCTAATAAATTGGTGTAATAAAGAAAAAATAAATGTTATTTTTCTATATTCAGTATGTCTGAGTTTAGACTAAATGAATTTAAATGAAATATACATTCAGATGTTTGTTCCAGTAAAAATAAATAAAAAGGCACATTCACGTTTTCGAAACAGATTAAACCGGAGCGCTATAGCTATGACTACATTTCCCACAATGCGTCGCGATATTACGTCATTAATCTGCGCAGAGCTGAGGTGGCGTTTGAAAAAAGGTAAACACACAGGCTTAGTTTGTCTTTAACACGTATTAAACAAAACTATTGTACACTTCTTCTTTCTTAAGGAGTGTGGCGCTTTCATACATCGGTTTATTCGTTACAATTTCTTGTTGTTTGTTTTCCGCGGTGTGTTTTAGCTAGACATGCTAACAGGATGCTACGTTAGCACGATGCTAACACGATTCATTCTCCCGACAGGTTGTTAAACAAAACCCCGTCGTGTTTTTTTCATCATGACGAAGCTAATGCAGTGGTTGTTCGTGGTGTTGCTGCTGGGTGCAGTTTGGACTTTAGTTACCTTCGACCTGTTGGACCTGAGCCTTCCGCGGACGTACCGGGATGTCGCCTGGCCGATGCCCGTCTACCTGCTGGTGTCGTTCGGATGCTTCTCCCTGGCCACGGTGGGCTACCGGGTGGCCACCTTCAATGATTGTGAAGAGGCCGCCAGGGAGCTCCAGGAGCAGATAAAAGAAGCTAAAGAAGACCTGAGGAAAAAGGGCTTGAAGGGCATTTAAAAGGACTAGAAACTTTAAGACTGACTAAAAAGGACTGGACAGTTTCACACACCACAAGTCAGTCTACTCGAAATTCCAAAAACTTGATGCTGTATGAAACTGGACTCTAATTCACTGGTTTCAGCAGATGCAGTTTGAACATAAATTACACTTCCCAAAGTCACTGTTGTCTTTTCAGTGAGGTATAAAGTTAAAAAAGGAGCACTGAATGGCTAAATCTGTATTTCTGTGATTTTTACACTTACCTGAAAAAAGTCAGTTTATCTTCTAGTTGTGTTTATTTGTCAACAGATCTTGTAGAAGATACATTCTGGTTGGAAACAATAGCATGGATGCCACTGTTTTGCTGATACATTGTGTGTAACTAGTTACAGTTTGCAGAAGTAAAAAAAATAAAAAGTCACAAATTTCTAAATGGGTTTTAATTTAAAGGCTTCAAAGTAGATGTTCTGTGAGAGTGTCTGGAGACGTAATGCCTGTTTAGTGCAGACAGATTTAGATTTTTATCTGTAAAGAAGTTTACATTCCATTGTTCGGTGTCTTTTGGGGTATGGCACAAATTTAATTAAAAGGGGATTTGTTTTCAAAATTGATTCTCGTTTGTGGCTTGGGGTGTCAGGTACATCTGTGAAGTATGTATGTGGTAAACAATTAATTTCTTCTTTAAGTGTAACCCACATTGCCTCAAGGCTTCAGATCAAACCTAATGCCCACCTGTGAGTAATAGACAGATTCCCTTTATCCCTTTGTCAAGTAATGACACGTCAAACACATTATACAACATTTCCCTTTGTGCACTTGATCCAGAAAATGAAATCTGAGCATATAACTTTGAAGTGATTGAGGTTGGCAGTTGTGTTTTTTTAGTGAGCCTTAAAATGCTGCCTATGCTCATTTTCACTGAGTCCCTGCTGAGTATAAACAACACATAACTGCACCAAAGGCATCATTATACGGCTTCAAAGGATCCCATAACTTCTGAACAAATGCAAAAGCATTGGCAGCTCTGTGAGAACTCTTGTCTATTGTGCTGTTTGGCTACAACGTCAGCCTCCCAACCCCCTGTTTCTCTGCAAGCTGTTGCTTGAGCAGACAGAATGAAAAGCAACTGGTTGGTTAGAACATCTTCCAATTTGGCAATTACACCAAAGGGGGATATGTTCTCACTTGTAGCCACATATGGAGTTTTTGGTAATTTTTTTTTGACTATTTTTCTTAAACTTGGAAAAAAAAAATCATGTTTCTCTCAAGACTAGAAGGCAAAATCATTATTTTAGGTTAAATATTTTACAGTCCTTTTTTCAGGGCA